>LSBG02000159.1:0-5000 GCA_001642375.2 Mentha longifolia
GTGAATTCCTGGAGAGGAAGATGCATCTTGGGTTGACGTATAGTGTGACTTGTCAGATATATTGGGTCATATGGGATTTCCCCGTTCTCTCCCCCGACCGAGATATCCTCTGTTTCGCCCAAGAAAGAGAAATGGAATCATCCAAAAACTGGAGCGTGAACTGAAATTAAATGCATTATTTGGGGAAATTCATAGAATTATATCAATTAGACTAATTTATGGTTGGCTTTGGCTGGACAAAAAAATGAAGTATCCAGACTCCGTTTAGAAAAACCCAATTGGTAATATATCTATGATTACTACGTGTATCATAAATGATTATTTGTAAAGTCATAACAACAAGAAATGAAATGGTGATGGGAAGGTTTGTCCTATATGTGCAAATCAAAATCGGGCGGATCTTTACCCGGAGTAGAGCATAAACCTAAAAAGATGAAAGAGGCCCATTCAGGAACAAGAAAATATCATCGTGATTTGGATTGAATTTCGATGAAAGAATACATCAATGAGAAGTTAATTCGATAAGTTTATTTACCCCTTTTTAATATTATCTTTATATTATCAAAGAAGAAATAAAAATTCATCTTTATTGAAAAATCGAAGAAAAAACAAACCCTTTCATTAAAAAGTTAGAAAAACTCAAAAAATAAAAGAAAGCGGACTGGAATCTATACATTGATTCTTTTCTTCGCAATTTTTTTTGAACCGTATGCACCAAAAGGTGCATGTACGGTTCCTAAGGGAAACAATTTTACCCTACTCAACCGACTTTATCGAGAAAGATTACTTTTTTTAGGCCAAGAGGTTGACAGCGAGATCTCGAATCAACTTATTGGTCTTATGGTATATCTCAGTATCGAGGATGAGACCAAAGATCTTTATTTGTTTATAAACTCCCCTGGCGGGTGGGTAATACCCGGAGTAGCCATTTATGATACTATGCAATTTGTACGGCCAGAAGTCCATACAATATGCATGGGATTGGCCGCGTCAATGGGATCTTTTATTCTGGTTGAAGGAGAAATTACCAAACGTCTAGCATTCCCTCACGCTTGGCGCCAATGAAGTTTTTTTATTTGAGAGAAAAAAGAAAACTATGCCTTCGCCATATGAATATTAAGTAATAATAGCATGGCACTTCGAATTCGATATGCAATTTTTTTTCAAAAGATTTGATTATGTATCGAGAGAGTAGTATGAGATAAAAGATATTTCCGACTTTCTCTTATCTATCGGAAGTCCAATTCAGCGTCACAAACTTGTTTGTTTTCAAACCGAAGGGCTCTTAACAATATTTAAGTTATAAAAAAAGAGTGCGAAAAAAACCAAATTTTTCTTTTTTGGTTGGCTCAAAAAGAAACTTTGGGATTGCTGAATCAAAGACAAAAAAAAGAATCCATTTTAAAATAGAAAGCAGCGGAGCCATCATAGTATTTTTGAACTTCTCCGAAAAAAAAAGAAGGGTGGCATTTTGATCATTTACCCATCTGGGGTTGATAGATTCTATTTTTATCTTTCTTGAAGAAGAAAATTGGGGTCAATTTGATTATAGAGCCGTATGCAATGCATAAAAGATAATGCCCGTACGGTTGTTCAATTCTATCCTTTTTCCTATTATTCTTTATCTTTCTTTTCTGTTTCTTTCATCACACTAGATAGAACTATTATCAGGGTAATGATCCATCAACCTGCTAGTTCTTTTTATGAAGCACAAACGGGAGAATTTATCCTGGAAGCGGAAGAACTGCTGAAACTACGCGAAACCCTCACAAAGGTTTATGTACAAAGGACGGGCAAACCTTTATGGGTTGTATCTGAAGACATGGAAAGAGATGTTTTTATGTCAGCAACAGAAGCCCAAGCTTATGGAATTGTTGATCTTGTAGCAGTTGAATGAAAAAAAAACGAATTTTGTGCAAATCCGTGATTTGAGATTTTATCTACGAGTTGATTATATAAATATTAAATAAAAAAATCCGGTTAGGATCAATCTAAACCAGCCCATTATGTATATGACTCAACATGCCAACTATTAAACAACTTATTAGAAATACAAGACAGCCCGTTCGAAATGTCACGAAATCCCCCGCCCTTCGGGGATGTCCTCAGCGTCGAGGAACATGTACTAGGGTGTATGTGCGACTCGTTTAGATCATGATCATGAGCTGACACAAAAAAGGCAAGAAAACCGCTTCCAGTATGAATGATCAGTACCAGTGAATAGGATAGAATGGAAGAAAGGACTCCATTCACTATCTAAAAATAAGCAAATCTATCCTTCTATTGTATATAAAGTTTATGGTTTCCATTGGTGCAAATCCAATCACCTGAATTTAAGATGAGAAACAATTCTCCATTGGTAGCAAATGGTTATCCATTAAGCGGAAAAATCTTATTGAAATTCAAAAAAAAAAACAGAAAAATGAAGTTCTCGCCCGGTCAAGAACGGACTACGAGGGTCAGCTACTCAGCTAACTTTCATAATTAAATACCGTTACTGTATAGGTGGGTCTCTTTGTGAAAGACCTATTACTGGATAATTCATGGGTAGAGCCAAAGAGTGTGGTGTGAACTATACAAGTTACCAAGAACATTGATGAAATATTAAATGAAGCCAAAGGCTCCGGTGTATAGAGAAGACCTCACCGTTTAAGAAGTAACCATAGAAACGAGGAAACCCACTATTTCTTTATTCATTTAATTTCTATTTCTTTTTTTTTTGACACCTAGCAAAAGAAAATTTATTATTTCTTTCATATTTCGCAGTAAAATACCAAAAAATCGTGGTTGGGAAGGTTATAGTAGCCAAAGCCATTGGAATTTTTATTTTATACATTGGAAAAATCCGTTATTAGTTATTAATAGGCCAGGACGGGAAAAATAATAACTGAAAGAAAAAAATCAATTAGTTATTTGTCAAAATTTTATTTATTCAATGACTAGAGTTAAACGCGGATATATAGCTCGGAAACGTAGAACAAAAATTCGTTTATTTGCATCAAGTTTTCGAGGGTCTCATTCAAGACTTACTCGAACTATTACTCAATAGAAAATAAGAGCTTTAGTTTCGTCTCATCGGGATAGGGATAAGCAAAAGAGAAATTTTCGTCGTTTGTGGATCACTCGGATAAACGCAGTAATTCGAGAAAAGGGAGTATCCTATAGTTATAGTAAATTAATACATGATCTATATAAGAGGCAGTTACTTCTTAATCGTAAAATACTGGCCCAAATAGCTATATCAAATAGGAATTGTCTTTATATGATTTCCAAAAAAAAGACTCTGATTCTTAAGAACCCAACGGGCCCTTTCCCCTCGAATCAGACAAACTAAAGAAGGGAATCCCGTTGAGTTCCTACGCTTTCATGTCTACAACTCCATTCATCCGATTACTACAGGGATGAACCTAATCCAGAATATGAACCATAAAAGAAAATGCCTACTAAACCGATCACAAGAATACCAGTTACAGTACCTATTATCCAAAGAGGAATCCTTCCAGTAGTATCGGCCATTTACTCCACTTCCCTCCAAATTTCATCAAGTGGTCGTGCTAGAGACATAAACAGTCAGGGATAATTATGAGATGAGATCCTTCCAAACAGGCTAAGAGAATGCCTAGAATTATTATTATTTTTCTTTCATTTTCCTAATTGAAGAAATAATTGGAAAATAAAACAGCAAGTACAAAAATGAGTAATAACCCCCAGTAGAGACTGGTACGATTCAATTCAACACTTTGTTCATTCGGGTTTGATTGTGTCATAGCTCTATAATTCGGGATTAGGTTTATCGTTGGATGAACTGCATTGCTGATATTGACCCCAAAAAAAAGACGGTAGGTACAGCTAGGCCATGAACAGCCAACCATCGTACTGTAAAAATTGGATAGGTTCGATCTATAGTCATTTGATTAGGGCCTCCTAAAACGATCTACTAAATTCATCGAGTTGTTCCAAAGAATCAAAACGGCCAGTTATTAATGGAATTCCTTGTCGGCTCTCTGTGAAATACTCGTTTGGCCGAGGGCTTCCAAATACATCGTAAGCTAAACCGGTACTGACAAATAACCAACCCGCAATGAATAGGGAAGGTATAGTAATGCTATGAATGACCCAATATCGAATACTGGTAATAATATCAGCAAAAGAACGTTCTCCTGTGCTTCCAGACATGCTCAGCTCCACATATTCTTGTACAGTCAAAGGGGATCGATTCCGTAAAAGATGAGATCAGTAAAAGGCAATCACTGAAATAGGATCTTTGTAGGATCGTCAATATTGTACCAAGGGCATCTTTAGAGTATACCGAATCAGTATAGCTATGCTTCTTCTGACACAGCAACGCAATTTGAATCAGTATCGAAAGGAAATGCTAAATAATTTCTTTTTTCTTTTCCTTTACCTGTTGATGTAAAATGATGCTGTATTTAATATAAAATTCTTACAATGAAAGAGATTATCATATTTCCACAATTCAATTTTAAGTGGATGCGAGATCTATAAATTTCTTTTTCATGGTTGTAGAGACAGTTTTTGTTCGAATCCCCCCTTTTATTTTAAGGAATTTTTTAATTGTCCGGTAACAAGTATGATTCGATGAAAGAAAGTGAAGAAAAAAATAATTGGAATCAATAGTTGTAATGAATTGTTGGCTTGGATCTCAATCCAAATTTGGATCTAGCTACAAGGAAGAGGCTTTATTTGAAAATATAGTATTCCATAAAAATGGAATTCAAAATAATAATTCAAAAAGAGTTTCGTTTTTGAATCAAGTTACACGATCCGGTTCGTTTATTCTCGACGACTTGGTTGATAGGAATTGCGAGATGGCTAGATCTTAGAAATGAGGAAGCGGTTTCATTTTATATGCCTGTCACTTTCTCTTTGTTCGTGCTGTCTATAATGATAGATGAATCAAAAATTTCAATTGAACTTATTCTTTCAATTGGTATTTTTCTATATCTTCCTGTTTTAGGAAAATGGAAACTTAGGTAAAT
>LSBG02000159.1:7500-10000 GCA_001642375.2 Mentha longifolia
TTCGAACAAAAATCTACCTATCTATGACTAAGAGTGCGCTACAAGGGAGTCCCCGAAGTTCGTAGAAAAAGAGCAAGTAAAGTAAATAAAAGGTTTTTCAGAATTGATTTTTTTTCATCATACAGAATTGACAACAAGAATTTTGTTCTTTTTACGAACCTGATGTCGATAAATCCGCGAGTCTAGAAATTCATTTCGGCCAATTGAACCTTCTCGAACTGTTTCTTTTTAAGAACTAAAAATATTTGTGCCAAAATAACAGATGCCAAGAAGACCAAAAGACCTTGGACACGTAATGGATCTTGAAGTACTATTTCGGCATCTCCCTGACCAAATCCACCCACATTAGGATTACTCGTTAATGGTTGATCAAATTTGATGGATTCACCCTCTGAAACAAGAATTTCTGGTCCTGGAGGGATAATATCAACCACTTGACGTCCATCCGATGGGTCTGTTATGATTATTTCATATCCCCCTTTTTCTTTTCGTATGATTTTGCTTACTATGCCCGTTCCTGTAGCATTATAAACTGTATTGTTACTCTTGCTTCCGTCGGGATAAATCTGACCCCTTCCCCTATTTCCTCCTACATATATAGGATATTTTAAGAAGTGAACATCTTTCTTAGTAGCGGGGTCGGGGGAAAGAATAGGAAAGGTGATTTCACTATATTTCTGGCCGGGGACAGGCCCTATTACAAGAATATTTTTTTTATTAGGGCGGTAGCTCTGAAAAGACAAATTTCCTATCTTTTCTTTCATCTCGGGAGAAATACGATCGGAAGGGGCTAATTCAAACCCCTCCGGTAAAATAAGAACAGCCCCCACATTCAAACCCCCCTTCTTACCGTTAGCAAGGACTTGTTTCACTTGCTTATCATAAGGAATTCGAACAACTGCTTCAAATACAGTATCAGGAAGTACTGCTTGTGGAACCTCAATATCCACAGGCTTATTAGCTAAATGACAATTGGCACATACAATACGCCCAGTCGCTTCTCGTGGATTTTCATAACCCTGCTGTGCAAAAATGGGATATGCACTTGAAACGGGTGCCCGAGTTATGATATATATCATGAGCGATACGGAAATAGATCGAGTAATATGTTCCTTTATCCAAGAAAAAGTATTTCTAGTTTGCATGGTCTAATCATTGGTCTGAAAATTTCTACAATAAATTGGGTAGGTCGCTAGTATAGTTTCCTATCCACGATTCTGCTACTTTTTGGATTTACTGGAATACTATAGTATAAGTATAAAAATAGTATGAAAACCCCCGGATAGAATGTTTTTAATACTTATGTAAAACTACAAAGTAAGAAACGTTCTAATTGGATTAATATTGGTGGATCGTTTATCAATCATTCATTGAATGATAAATAACTACAAGTGATGGAGATACACGATTTAAATAATGAAAAATCCAATATTTAAAAATAGTATCGAGAATAACCGGAAAAGTAGAAACAAGACCAGATATAATTTGATCATTATGACCAAATCCAAAATCTTTGTACACAGAACCAATCATTAGTTCCCAGCCGTGGGGTGAATGAAATCCGATACATAAATCGGTTAATAAAAGAATCGAAAAGGCTTTTACTGTATCACTTAAGTTATATAGGAATTCCTGAGCCCACGAGTTGAGAATAACAAGTTCTTCATTAACTAAAATCGAATAACCACTTAGAATAACAAAACAGATTATATTTGTCGAGAAGTGTAAATTGTATGGATACGATCCTCATTGTGTATCTTGATTAATTGGATCGTTTCTTTGTGAATTCCTATAATAAACTTTTGTAAATATGTCTCCGAGTATTCCTTGATCATTTCTTCCAAGAGGAGGATTTCATCTAATTCTATGAACTTTGCTAGAATACTTTTTTCTTGAATATCATTCAAAAAAATTTCGGATTGGCCGATATTCGCCCAATTAATAACCCAAGATTCCATACTTTTAGTAAATGAGAGAGAAATCCACCAAGGCAGAAATACTATAGATGCAAGATACAAAAGAGGAGTGAATGCTTTCTTTTTTTCCATTTTTTCGCCTGTTAATTAAAAATTAACCCACCCCATTTGTCGACTTTATATGATCGAATCTTTCAAACATGAGTTGTAGACAAGGCATCAAACCTATGAATCTATTTTATTTGTGATTTTATTTTGAATCTAGAAAGAATACAGAAATAGACTAAGACTCCACCTCGAATTCGACTTAATACAAAATAGTGGTGCCAAATATGTCGCTTTTTTGCCGCTTTTGTTGTTGCTGGAACTATGTGGTATGGTTCAGCAACTACTCCCATCGAATTGTTTGGTCCCACTCGTTATCAATGGGATCAGGGTTATTTCCAGCAAGAGATATATCGAAGAGTTAGCGCCGGGCTAGCCGAAAATAAAAGTTTATCAGAAGTCTGGTCTAAAATTCCTGAAAAATTAGCTTTTTATGATTATATCGGCAATAATCCGGCAAAAGGAGGATTATTCAGGGC
>LSBG02000159.1:15000-16998 GCA_001642375.2 Mentha longifolia
TTAATAGGTTCTGTCAACCTAGCTATATGTTGTGTATTGTCGACAATTTCTACATAAGGTGGTAAGATGATATCTCGAGCAGTTACATATCCAGGACCCCTAACACAAATAGACGCGTCACAAGTTCCATATAGATTACTTCTCAATACAATTTCTTTCAAATTCATTATAATTTCGTGGGCCGATTCTTGAATACCCGTTAGACTAGAATATTCGTGGAAGACATTCTCGGATTTTACACGTGTGATACATGTTCCTTCTATTTCTCCAAGCAAAGCTCTTCGCATCGCAATGCCTATTGTGTCGGCTTGTCCTTTCATAAGTGGAGACAGAATAAATCGACCATAATAAAGGCGTTTACTGTCTGTTCTTGATTCAACACACTTCCACTGTAGTGTCCGAGTAGATACTGTTACTTTCTCTCGAACCATAGTAATAATATTTTTTTTGATTAAATTATTTATTTCTCTTGTTTCTATTGAAATAGATTCACTGTTTATTTCTATACACGTCTTTTTTTCGGAGGTCTACAGCCATTATGTGCCATAGGGGTTACATCCCGTACAAAAGTTAATAGGATACCACTTCTACGAATAGCTCGTAATGCGGCGTCTCTTCCGAGACCGGGACCTTTTATCATGACTTCTGCTCGTTGCATACCTTGATCTACTACTGTACGAATAGCATTTGCTGCTGCAGTTTGAGCGGCAAAGGGTGTCCCTCTTCTCGTACCCTTGAATCCACAAGTACCGGCTGAGGACCAGGAAACCACCCGACCCCGTACATCTGTAACTGTGACAATGGTATTATTAAAACTTGCTTGAACATGAATAACTCCCTTTGGTATTTTACGTGCACTTTTACGTGCACCAATACGTACATTTCTACGTAAACCAGTTCTCGGTATAGCTTTTGCCATATTGTATCATCTCATAAATATGAGTCAGAAATATATGGATATATCCATTTCATGTCAAAACAGATTCTTTATTTGTACGCTGAACCCTTTAGTGAATCTGATTAGCCCTTTATCCTTGTCTTTGTTTATGTCTTGGGTTGGAACAAATTACTCTAATGCGCCCCCGTCTACGAATTAGACGACATTTTTCACAAATTTTACGAACAGAAGCTCTTATTTTCATATTTGTCATTCCTTATCTTAATTCTGAATCTACTTCTTGGTAGAAAATAAGTTTCTTGAAATTTTTAATCTCGAATCATATTGAATAAAAATCACCTAATCTTTCGAATCCTTGTTTCGGAGTCGATAAATTATACGTCCTCTGGTTGAATCATAACGACTTACTTCAATTTTGACTTTATCTCCGGGTAGTATCCGTATAAAACTACGCCGGATCTTTCCCGAAACATAACCTAGAATCAGATCCTCATTATCTAACCGAACCCGGAACATGCCATTGGGAAGCGATTCAGTAATTAAACCTTCATGAATCCATTTTTGTTCTTTCATTCCAGGTAAAGCCCCCTTGAGGTATCAACTAATGGAGGAGAAACGATATTAGACAACTCACCCCCCTTTCTTTTTCTTTTTTTAATAGGAAGAGGTTTCGGATTTCATTTGGATATTAAATGGATTACCATATATAACATAAAATTTCTCCGCCGATTCCTTCTAGTCGAGCTTCCCGATCTGTCATTATACCTCGAGAAGTGGAAAGAATTACAATCCCCATTCCACCTAAAATTCTAGGAATTCGTTGAGAGTTAGAATAGATTCGTAGACCGGGTCGGCTGATCCGTTTTAAATTTAACAAATTTCTATAAGGTCTTTTCCTATTCCTGCTATGTTGCAGGGTTAAAACCAAAAAATTTTGTTTTTTTCTCGATGTTTTCTGACGTTTTCGATAAAACCTTCTCGGAAAAGGATTTTAACAATATTTTCGGTAATATTAGTAGATGCTATGCGAACAACTCAATTCCGTACAAGGCGGGGGTATTATGGTAAGAGTGGCTATTTTTTATTTTTTTTATCTAAGT
>LSBG02000160.1:0-10998 GCA_001642375.2 Mentha longifolia
ATCAAGGATAAAGCCCAGTGGAAGTCAAGAAAGTCAACCAACTGCTCCCAACCACTCCACAGTGCAGACAGGAGCACCCACGACCCCCAACCACTCCTGAAACACCCGTGACCTCCATCCTCTATAAAAGGGAATCATTTGTAAAGAAAGAGGCAGGTTGTAATAGCGGTTAGAACACGAAAATATAAAACATTCTCTCCTTCGTGGACGTAGATCTAATCAAAGATCGAACCACGTAAAAACCTCTCGTGTTCTTCATTCTCTCTCTCTCTCGTATAATCACCCTAAAATACACGATCGATCACTGGCGCCGTCTGTGGGAAACGAAAGAATTTTGTGAAACCGATCAGCGTATTTCAAGTGAAAACACGATGGTAAGACCAACCCGCTCCGCCACCACCGCCGCTGCCGCCGCTGCTGCCGCTGCTGCCAAGGAAAAATAGAAACGAGCTGACCTCTTTTCCAATCCACCTTACATGCCGGCCAACGAGGAAGAAGGTGACGTTAGTCAAGCTCAGAAAACTGCTTCCCAGATCCAGCGTGACCAACAGCCCATCCGCCGAACTCCTGAAGGCCACCCGGAGGAGGTCCCATCTGGGGGTTCAGCTAGCGACGATGGACCAGATCAAAGTGGCAGCCGACGCGGGAATGCTGAACTCCAACCCGAGCTGGGAGACGTACTGAAAGCGTACCTGAGCATCCATGAGCAGGATTTTCGCAGGTTCGCCGATCAACACCGACAAAGTCAAAGCAAGGAAGACGAAGTCGAACCGTCACAAAGGCCATCCCCAAGTCTTCGGATCGTTGGAGGCAGGGAGGCCGAAGTTCCCCGTAGGCGACAAAACAATCGCCGTGGGAACGGTCGCGCTTCACCTCGGCGCGGTTCAACGTCACCTCGTCAAAACGCCGTTCCTCATTGGCGTGACGAACGGAACGTCTATCAAAGAAGATTCGATGTTGAGCCCGAAGTTCCCCGAAGGCGACAGAGCAATCGCCGCGGGAACGATCACGTTTCACCTCAGCGCGATCCGACGCCACCGCGTCAAAACGCCGTTCCACCTCGGCACGACGAGGAGAACACCTACCAAGGAAGGTTCGCCGTCTACGGTCGAATCTCGACTCCGTTCACTAATAGGATACTCTATACTCCCCTCCCGTCGACGTATAGAGTACCTCCTATCCCGCCTTACAACGGAACCCAAGATCCCAGCAACTTTTTATCCCGGTTCCAATACAACATGATGAACCAGGGGTTGGCCGAAGACGTTTACATGTGTAAAGTCTTCCCCGAGCTACTAGTAGACAACGCTAGAAGCTGGTTCGATAGCCTCCCTAATTGCAGCGTAGGATCGTATGCCGACCTACTGGACGCCTTTGAACGTCGTTTCTTCCAAAAAGCCGAGGCAAAAATCAGCCCAGCCCAGCTCCTCACCTTAAAGCAAGGGCGGGGAGAAACGATCAGTGATTTTCTGGCCCGTTTTTATAACGAGAGCCTAAAAGTCGATCGTCTCTCCGACGACGTGCTTATCTCGGCATTCCAAAATGGCATCCAGTCCGGGACTCTCTTCAGAGAGCTCGTAAAGGCACGTCCTACGACCTCCAAGCAGCTATGGAAGATCGCCGACACATTCGCCGAAGCGGACGAGGCCGATCGGAAGAAACGGGCTGCAGATCGGCCCGAAAACAACGATAAGAGAAAGAAAGAGGAGCGCACCGACCTTGGGCAAGGCCGCCGAAGTGCCCTCGAAAGGTTACAACGAGGACCCCTCGAGTCCCGATTAGGACCTCGATCCAACCAAGACCGAAGTCAGTATACACCACTGACAAAGTCAAGGGCCGAAATATACGAGCTCCATGCGAACTTGTTCGAGAAGCCGCCGCCCTTATCTCGAGGTGGGTCGAAACATCGATCCAAGAAGAAATACTGCAAACTCCATAATGACTACGGTCATGAAACTGAAGATTGCAGAGATCTCGCCTCGGATATAGAGCACATGATACGCGACGGTACCCTCAAACTGTACCAAAGTCGCAATCAGAAAGAGGCCCGACCTCAAGGGAAGGGCAAGAGAAAGAAAAATAAGGGAGGCTATAACTGCGCCCCCCAAAATGACAAAAGGCCAAGGCACGACGACGAGGATGAGGACGAAGATCAGCCTCAATATGACGCAGTCATCACGGCCATCACCGGACTGCCCGAAGGCACGACGAGGTCATCATTGAAAGCCGAAGCCCGGAGTCAACAGCGAGAAGAACCCACTCAAAAAAGGTTCAGGAGAGACGAGGTCGTCACCTTTTCCGGTGATGACCCAGTTCCCCATGCGGTACCTCATCAAGATGCCACCATAATCGAGGCAGGTGGTGGCCAACAAACTGGTCCACCGCGTATTTGTTGATAGTGGAGCATCGGTGAGTGTGCTCTTTAAAGACTGCTTCGATAAGCTAGATATCGAAGAAGCACGTCTAAAGTCAGCACCCATGCCATTAAAGAACTTCACACAACAAGAGACGACGACGGAAGGCATAATTTCACTGCCCGTGACAGTTGGAAAAAGCCCGTTGTCTACTACGAAGATAATCCACTTCTTCGTCGTAAAAGCCAGCTCCCCCTATAACATCATCTTAGGAAGGGATTGGCTAATATCGACAAAGGCAATCTGCTCGGCCTACCACCTGACGATTAAGATTCCATCTAGAAACGGAGTGATCACGCTTCGGGGAAACCAGCAACAGGCAAAGGAGTGCATGCAGGTCGCACTCCGAGGTGATAGGAATCAACACCCCCAGGCATAGCAACTACAGAAACCCGAAGAGGTGGAGCCGACGTCGTCTCCATCCATCGAGCCGGTAGAAGACATCGCATTATACGAAGATGACCCTGCCAAGGTCGTCAAAGTAGGGTTCGTCGGCGAAAACGAGCTCCGAAGTCAACTTATCCGGCTACTTCGGGAGTATAGAGATGTCTTCGCCTGGTCGCCGCTTGACATGACCGGGGTGGCACCAAACATCATCACTCATCACCTCAACATCGACCCTGCAATAAAACCAGTTCGGCAGAAACAACGAGCCTTCGCAGCCGAAAGGAGTCAAGTAATTCACGACGAGGTCCGGCAACTGCAAAAGGCCGATATTTTATTCGAAGTAAAGTATCCGACCTGGTTGGCCAACCCCGTGATGGTGAAAAAGCAGGGAGGTGGGTGGCGGATGTGCATTGACTACACGGACCTTAATAAGCACTGCCCAAAGGACTGCTACCCCCCTCCCCAACATTGACAAGAAGGTCGAAGCTCTTGTTGGCCACAAGGTGTTCAGCTTCTTGGACCTATACAAGGGATACCACCAAGTCCTCATGAATGCCGAAGACGCGCCGAAGACCGCCTTCGTCACGGACTTCGGCATCTATGCATACAAAAAAATGCCCTTCGGACTAAAGAACGCCGGAGCCACATACCAGAGGATGGTCGATAAAATTTTTGAAGCCCACGTCGGTAGCATTGTCGAAGTATATGTAGACGATATAGTCGTAAAAAGCAAGGAGATCGCCACTTGTGTAAACGACCTTAAAGTTGTCTTTGGCCTACTTCGTAAAGTGAACCTAAAATTAAACCCAGAAAAGTGTACTTTTATGGTCCGATCTGGAAAATTTCTAGGGTGTTGGGTTTCACGCGAGGGGTTAAAAGCCAACCCTTCGAAAGTCCGGGCTATCCAAGAAATGCAAGTGCCGAAGTCGATCCACGACGTGCACAAACTGACGGGCTGCCTAGCCGCCCTGAGTCGCTTTCTATCTAAGGCCGCCGAAAAACAACTCCCATTCTTCAAGATACTAAAGAAGGCTCCGAACTTCGAGTGGAACGATGAGCACAGAGGAGCTTTCGATGGTTTGAAGAAGTATCTCACAAATCTCCCAACCTTATCTGCACCAAAGAAGGACGAGACCCTCTCTTTATACCTCGCCGCTTCGAACGAGGCAATCAGTGCAGTCCTGGTACGAGAAGAAAGACGTCATCAGCTACCCGTCTATTTCATAAGCCGAGCCCTAAAAGGGCCGGAGACGAGATACCAGCCTTTGGAAAAGGTCGCACTTGCGTTGGTGAATGCAGCGAGGAGACTTCGACCATACTTCCATGCACATCAGATACAAGTACTGACCGACCTACCACTTCGGCAAGTACTTACAAAGCCAGAAGCGTCTGGGCGAATCGCTAAATGGGCTGTAGAACTCGGCGAGCACACAATTTCCTTTATACCTCGCCAAGCAATCAAAGGACAAGCCCTGGCCGATTTTCTGGTGGAAGCCAAGTTCACGGAAGCACAGCAATCCGTTGAACCTACTGAGGATAAACCAAAGGCCGAGGCACCTAATCCACAACCGCGAGACTGTTGGAAGGTCTACGTGGACGGGGCATCAGGTAACAAAGGAAGCGGAGCCGGGGTTTTACTCATCAGCCCGGAAGGAAAGGAGATCACCCACGCACTCCGGTTCAATTTTCCGACCACAAACAACGAAGTTGAGTACGAAGCTCTAATCGCTGGACTTCGCCTAGCCGAGGCTCTCCGGGTAAGGGCCATTCAAATTCACAGCGATTCCCAAATCATAGTGAATCATATACTGGGTAAATACGAGGCCAAAGGAGAACGAATGAAGAAGTACCTTCATAAGGCCAAGATCCTACAACAAGGCTTCTCGTACTTCGAGTTAGTGCGAATCCCAAGAGGGGATAACGGGCGAGCTGACGCACTAAGCAAGCTCGCGTCATCATCAACAATCTCTCCAGTGGAAGAAGTACAGCTCCGAAGTATCGATGAAGCCGAAGTTAATATAGTAACCGAAGATGGACCGAACTGGATGACTCCACTTCGCAGCTATCTAGAGATAGGCGAACTCCCCACCGATAAGGTTGAAGCTAGAAAGCTCCTGGCCAAGTCCACCAAGTATGTCTTTGAACAGGGAGTGTTGTATAGAAGATCCTACCTCCAACCTCTCCTAAGATGTGCGGGGCCCAACCAAGCAAACTACACACTGCGCGAAGTCCATGAAGGCTCCTGTGGCAGTCACATTGGAGCCCGCGCCCTCTCCAAAAAGATCATGAGGTGTGGGTACTACTGGCCCACCATGTTCCAAGACGCTACCAACCTCGTCAAAAGGTGTCCGAAGTGCCAAATCCATGCGACGGTTCCGAGGTTGCCTCAGACCAAGCTGACCAGCATACAAAGCCCTTGGCCGTTCATGCAGTGGGGAATTGACATCGTCGGCCCATTTGAAAAAGCCCCCGGCCAATTACAATTCCTCATTGTAGCCATCGACTACTTTACGAAGTGGGTCGAAGCCGAACCATTGGCCCGGATCACAAGTAAAAACGCCCTGAACTTCGTTTGGAAGAACATAGTTTGTCGTTTCGGCATACCTCACGTCCTCGTATCAGATAATGGAACCCAGTTCACAGACAGGACGTTCAGAGAATGGTGTGACGAACTCCACATCCAGCAAAAGTTCACCTCGGTAGCCCATCCTCAAGCGAATGGCCAAACCGAGGTTACGAACCGAACGATAGTCAAAGGGTTAAAAACCCGGCTCGACAAGGCCAAAAGAGACTGGGCTGCGAACTTATCCCAAGTCCTATGGTCGTACCGAACCACCCCGAGGACATCACACGGCGAAACACCATATAGCTTGGTGTACGGAACCGAGGCGGTGATCCCGGTAGAGATCGGTCTGCCGAGCCCCCGAACGCTTAACTTCGCAGCCCAAGACAACGAAGATGGACTTCGAACTAACTTGGACTTGCTAGAAGAGAGACGGGAACAAGCCTACATACAAGAAGCTCGATACAAACAGCAAGTAGCTCGGTATTATAACAGCCGGGTGAAGCATCAGCAGCTCCAAATAGGCGACTTCGTACTCCGGAATAACGAGGTCAGTAAGGCGGAAAAACTCGGCAAATTAGAAGCCACCTGGGAAGGACCATACCGAGTTCAAGAAGTCCTCGGAAAAGGGTCGTACAAGCTCGCCCACTTATCTGGTGAGCCCATACCCCGTACATGGCACATTACTCACTTGAAAAGGTACTTTGTATAAACAGAGAGCAGTGTCCGAGTCCATTTAGGTCCTAGGAGCCGGGTCGTCTTGGTAAATTCTGTCTTTTTTTAACTCCATTCAATTAAAGTTTTTTTTTAGTTCACTTAAATAATTTGCATACATGGTACACCTCTCTCGTTTTATACCAAGTATCTTGATTTTAAAATCCTGACGAGGATACAAATAAACTCCACGTCGGAGTAACACCTAAACGCGCGTAAGGGGACCACCCCTATCGATAAACTCGACAAATAAGGTACTTGAAAGCCTAAACTTCGTCTTCGGACGAAGTGGCTACTTGAAAGCCTAAACTTCGTCTTCGGACGAAGTGGCTACTTGAAAGCCTAAACTTCGTCTTCGGACGAAGTGGCTACTTGAAAGCCTAAACTTCGTCTTCGGACGAAGTGGCTACTTGAAAGCCTAAACTTCGTCTTCGGACGAAGTGGCTACTTGAAAGCCTAAACTTCGTCTTCGGACGAAGTGGCTGGTTAAGAGCCTAAGCTTCGTCTTCAGACGAAGTGGCCACTTAAAAGCCTAAACTTCATCATCAGACAAGGTGGCTAACTGAAAGCACAAATCTTCGTCACAAGACGAAGTGACTGAGAAAGTTGGTAAACGCAAATGCAAAAATTTCTGTTTTATTTGAATAGAAATAAATGTACATTGTTACATTAAGAAGGCGAGGAACCCGGAGGCTTTGGCTTACTAAAGCTAAGCCAATCTCTAGCAAAATCCCTGCCGGAGTTGAAGTTCAAAACATCGTCTATACTAAACCTGCCCCGACCGCGTCCAGAAGCCGAACTTCGGCCTCTACCTCGGACATTCTGGCTCGCCCGACCCCGACCCCGACCCCGTCCAGACGCCGATCGCCGCTCTTGACTATAAATTTCTTGAGAATGGCGTGTCACAATCTTCGGGTCCGGGTCAGCAGACCTCGAAGATTCACCTCCCAAAAATTCTCTAGAAGTACGGTCGAGCAACTTCGGATCCGGATCGGAAGAAACTGAAGTCGCAGAACCAGCTTGTAAAGACAGACGCCGCTTCAGCTTCGGAAATCGATCAAGGACTGTCTCATAAATGCTCGCCACACGAACGAGCTCTTCAAACTCACCTCTAACCTGCCAGGATTCACTCCCAAATTCCTCCCTGTAACTTCGGCATCGGGCCTGGAGCTCCTTGACCTTATCGTAAGTCTCGGAAATCGTGGATCCCCCAGCTCGGTGAATTATGGTCTCGTATTCCATATGCTCCTCGACGATCTCTTTGCAAGCCTTGATGTCATCCCGAGCTCGCTGGTACTGGTCTTCGAGCTCCATGTATCTGGCATGCATCTCATCGAGTTTTTCTAAAGAAGCCCGAAGTTTCACCTCGGCCTCGATCTCTATGTTATTAGCCCGCTTCTTCCAGTTCGAAACATCGAGCTCGGCCACCTCTACAGCTCGGCGAAGCTCGGATATTTCTTGAACAAGGTGGGAGGCATCATAAAACTCGGGAGCAGACTACAGAACAAATACAAGCAAGGTTCAAAAAGAAATCCTTTTATTTATGTATAGCCGAAAACGGCGAAAGAAACGCCACCCTAACGGTGACGAAGTACAAAACTAAAAAAAAAAAAAAAAAAAAAAAAAAGGAGAAGAGGGAAAGAAGCCAAAAATCGTGAAGTGTCAATTCACTACTTCACGATTTTCTCCTTCTAGGCCGACCTCTGGTTCCTCGAGGTCGTCGCGAGCTGGTTCCTCGGTGGTCTGTGCAGCCGGGGTCTTCTCAAGGTCGGCGATGACCGTCTCCAGGAGTTCATACCTGTCGGCGGGACATCGCCGAATAGTCCCTTCAGTGAGAAGAACCCTCTGCGCGGCGAGCTGCTCGACCACCGGGATTGAAGAACCGAGCTCCAAGAGCACACCGGCGAAGTCCTGCAGCGTTTCCTCCTCCGTCATGACACCATACCCGTACTTGGTTTTATCAAGCTCGGGGATGTCGGCGGCGATGTTGTCGAGCGCTGCAGAGACGATCGGGGTACTCAAGGCACTCGCCAACTGAACGGCCATGTGGGAGAAATGCCTCGACCGGAAGACACGTTCCACCACAGCTCGGAACACGTCCCCCTGTCCAGCCACCACCCCGGCAATCTCGTTGGTCAGCCGGTCCACTTCGGCCTCCAGCTCGGCGTTCTTCTTCTTCGCCTCTTCGGCGGCAGCCAAAGCCACCGCCTCCCTCTCCTGTGCTGCCTGTGCCGCGGCTTCGGCAGCATGGACCCTGGCCATCAGCCGATCCTCCGTAGCCGCAGCTTCGGCAGCCTGTGTTTGTAACTTGGCGACTCCACTCCTAATGAAGCTCGCCAAGCCCTGCAAAACCGCCTCGGCTCCCTAAAACCCGAAAACAAAGGGGAGATTAAAAAAGGAACAATCACTATGTATATGTAATATTCAGTTGTACACTTACTTCAGGGAATCCTTGGCTCGAGGTCGCGCCGCTCTCGACGATCGTCACTTCGGCATCCAACGAAGTTACGGCTCCTCGAGGTCGTCGGCCGACCACCTGCAGTGGAGAGGAACCATGGACAGGCGCCTCCAGCTGCGAACTTACGGATACCGACCTTGTAAGGTCGGCCGTCCTCTCTGACGACGCCGCCGAAGTCACCCTCTCCACCACGGAAACAGAGGGCTTCTGCCTCTTCCTCTTATTCTTGCCTTGTAAGGCGGCCTGGAAAGCTTGGGCATCCACTACAAAAAAAAATATATATATGTTGTCAGCAAAAAACGAAAGAAATCACGAAACGCAAGTCAGCGAAGCAGAGCCTCACCCAAGTCCGCGTCAGACACGGAGTTATACGGGCTTAGCCCATGATTCGCAAGCTCGGCCTCGGCATAATTCCTTTCAACGAGGCCGAGGTTCACCAAGCTCGTCTCAAGGTCACCGGTCGGTTTCCCAGTGTCTCGAGGAGCGAACTTACCCTTCATCCAAGAGTATAACGGGACACCTTCACACCGGCAAAAGAAGAACTTCTTTTGCCAGTTCGGCACCTTAGAAGGCGTCCCCAACTTGAACCTATTAATAGGGGAAAGGTAAGCCCACCCCGTCGGACCAAGCTTAGGCCTAAAAAACCTAAGGAACGACTCTACGGTAGGCGTACCACCACGTCGGCTGACCTCAAAGCAAAAGCCGATGATCTGCTTGACAGAGGGTGGCTGCAACTGACCTAACGCCAGTTCAAGCTCTTCTAAGAGCTCGACAAAAAAATGGTTCAAAGGGAACCGTAAACCAAAATGAAGGTAATCTTCATATACAGTAAAAAAACCCACAGGAGGCGAACTACCCCTATCAACATCACGAGGTAAAAGGAGTTCGACTGACTCGGGAAATAAAAAACTGCGGGCCAAACCCTGCATATGAGATACAGACATGGTGGAGGCCACAGCCAGAGACGCGTCAGACCCGACCAACGACGGGAATTCAATTTCCCTAAACGCCGGCGGGACTAACGCGCGGGTATATACATTCAGCCAAACCTTCGCCGGAAACCCCCTAACCGGCGAAGGCGAAACCCCTACGTTCTCACTATCACTATCTACTTGGGGAAAAGGAGAAGCATCCATTGTGAAGAAAATTACTTACTTGTCACAGATTTTCTGATCAAAAATCACCGGGAACTGGCTAAACGGCGGCGGTTGCAGAATTTTGGGGCTTAGGGTTTTCTCTTGCGCGATATTGAAAATCGATTGAGAAAAATGTGGTTTAGCGTACATAAGAAGCCTTTAAAAGGCAAGGGCACGCCTTTTCAAATCCCGCCTCTTCACCTGCCCCAACCAAAAAGCGACGCGTGTCCTACCTACGCTGACAACAGCAGTCGCACATCACGCCACGTCTATTCAAGCTCGACCTCGTCAAAACGAGGCGGTATACATTTCGACTTCGTCAAGATCTCATTTCCGACGAAGCAATGAAATTCAAGCTCGACCTCGTCAAAACGAGGCGGTATACATTTCGACTTCGTCAAAACCTCATTTCCGACGAAGCAATGAAGTTCAAGCTCGACCTCGTCAAAACGAGGCGGTATACATTTCGACTTCGTCAAGATCTCATTTCCGACGAAGCAATGAAATTCAAGCTCGACCTCGTCAAAACGAGGCGGTATACATTTCGACTTCGTCAAAACCTCATTTCCGACGAAGCAATGAAGTTCAAGCTCGACCTCGTCAAAACGAGGCGGTATACATTTCGACTTCGTCAAGATCTCATTTCCGACGAAGCAATGAAATTCAAGCTCGACCTCGTCAAAACGAGGCGGTATACATTTCGACTTCGTCAAAACCTCATTTCTGACGAAGCAATGAAGTTCAAGCTCGACCTCGTCAAAACGAGGCGGTATACATTTCGACTTCGTCAAGATCTCATTTCCGACGAAGCAATGAAATTCAAGCTCGACCTCGTCAAAACGAGGCGGTATACATTTTGACTTCGTCAAAACCTCATTTCCGACGAAGCAATGAAGTTCAAGCTCGACCTCGTCAAAACGAGGCGGTACACATTTCGACTTCGTCAAAACCACATTTCCGACGAAGCAAGTACAATTCGACCTCGACCTCGACCAGTTTACACCTCCCCACAATGACCTCGCTGCTCCGGTCTTTTGGGGGGGGATGTGATAGGATATGGCCCAATAGGCCCAGATCAGCTCGGCCCATTCCTAATTCCCCCGGCCCAATCAAGGATAAAGCCCAGTGGAAGTCAAGAAAGTCAACCAACTGCTCCCAACCACTCCACAGTGCAGACAGGAGCACCCACGACCCCCAACCACTCCTGAAACACCCGTGACCTCCATCCTCTATAAAAGGGAATCATTTGTAAAGAAAGAGGCAGGTTGTAATAGCGGTTAGAACACGAAAATATAAAACATTCTCTCCTTCGTGGACGTAGATCTA
>LSBG02000161.1:0-14498 GCA_001642375.2 Mentha longifolia
CCCTTCAATAGTTTTGATAATGTTGTTAGAAACCACACTTAGTCAATAGACGTTAATTGGAACAGACTGATCTCCGTGTTTGGATCAGTCAAGCTCAACTAAAACAGGTTGCTATGTAAAGGTCAAGGTTGGAAGTGCAACCTTGTACCTAATCTACTCAAACCTGTCATATTGTTCCACTATGTAATTTGTCTATGTAACCTGTCCTAATCATACTTGAAGATCTCATTCGAAGGTTACAGACTGAAGATAGATAGAGGTATAGGAAGCTCGACCTGCAAAGTCCAACCCGAGCTGTGACTGAGGAACCTGTCCTCAACTCAACGACTAATTGTGTCAGTGTACGGCTCTGCTCATCCTGACACACACAACGGCTCTATTACAAATGCTTCTCTATAAATACCTCAAGACATTCAAGAAAGAAGGTACGGGAAACTCAAACTACAAGCTAAAACGCTGCAGAAATCTCAAGCCAAATATACTCACAATCAACACTCGAAATTACTAGAGCTTTCCCAAGTGTTGATCTTTGAAGATTTCTATTCTTTCTAGAATCTGTCTTACTAGAACACAATCCACACTCTCACTACCATCATTGTTGATATTCAGAGTAGTTGATAGAGTTGTATTTCAAACGGTGATAGCTCTTCACAGCTTTCCAGTTTGATTATTAGTGCTAGCCGTTTAGCATTAGTAAGATTGTATGTAAGTTTGTATGTAAAGTTAGAAGAGTCACGACTCAAGATTCGTGCTAGATTCAGTCTAAAGAGAGACTTGAATTTGGACTGGAACCTCCACCAGTGTTAAAAAGGAGCGAAAGATCTCAGTTAAGGGATTACAGATTCGACGGGATCTGGCGTGGACGTAGGAGCTGTTTACTCCGAACCACGATAAAAACTCCTCGTGCCTCTGTTATCTTTATTTACACAGTTTGCATAATTCACAACCTGCACGATTGTAACCTGTCTTGCATGTGCACTGTCTTTGAAAACTATTTCTGAAAACTGTTAGCCACTTTCACAGTTTGCATGAACACTTGTCTGAACTAAAGTTTTCTTTGAAAACTGTTTCGAAAACTGTGTTGAAAACTGTTAGCCAACCTTTCCACCAAACTTCCGCACGCAGGTTAGTTTTGCAAGCTCAGCAGTTCACTGTTTGAGCTGGAAAAACTAAACTGCTCTGATTAACTGAAGTGACGACTCAGTAAGATCAAATTGTTTTGAAAAGTCAAAATTGTTGGCTAATTGGTGTATCCCCCCCCCCATACACCAATATCTATTTATCGGGACCTACAAGTGGTATCAGAGCGGTGGTTCTTTTGACCACTGCTTCTGTATACTAGAAGCTTTCTGTGTTTAAGTGTCAAATTGAACTAGATCTCTGTGTCTGAAAACTACGCATATAAATATTAACTGTCAATATGGAAGCTTCACTTCTCTGTGTCTGTGAAGACTTTTCTATACAGGGTTATGAAGACTGGAGTTTTCGAATAAAGATGTGCCTCCAAGCTCATCATGTGCTGATGTGGGACGTCATCGAAAATGGTCCCACACCCATCCTCGAACCCTACGAAACTGAAATATCTGGAGATAAAATCTCTGAAGCAACGTATGTGCCTAAGAGAAAAGATCCCAGAAAATACACAGCTGAGGAAAGAAAGGAAGCTGGACTTGACAGCTTCGCAAAAGGATTGATCTCGAGCACAGTTAAAGGCGTCCACTTGGCCAAGATAAGAAATCTTGGAACTGCTAAGGAAATGTGGGACACCTTAAAGGCAATAAGCCATGGATCAACGGAGATGCTGGAGAATAAGCTGTCAGTGGCATGTAGTAAATTCGAAGAATTCAAAATGCAGCCAATGGAGACCATTGATCAGCTCAAAAATAGATTCACGATGATCACCTTAGAGATCGCGGCTCTCAAGAAAGACAAATATACACAGCACGAACTCAATCTCAAAGTCATCCAATCTCTTCCAGCAAGCTGGCATGTGTACAGTGCCATGCACCGCGGCAGGTCGGACATCAGCAACCTGTCAACTGAGCAATTGTTTGATCTGCTCATCGGGAATAAGTTTGAAATGATCAGACTGCACGGGTCAGAACAAGCATCTTCAAGCAAGAAGACTGAACCCGAAAAGAAAGAAAAAGATGTTGCATTCAAAGCTGCATCAATTACAGAAGAAAGAGCAATCCCAAAAGATCTATGCTCTAAAATGGAGAAATTGTTAAAAGACTATGCCCTCATGGCAAGAAGGAATGAAAAGCTTGAAAAACGCTTCAACAAATTTCGTAAATATCACAAAGATTTCAAGAGAAATCAAACCACCTCTTCTTCCGACAAGAAAGGTGAAGGTATATCTAAAACCTCTAAGTTCAATTCCTCTAACACTCCCACGGGTGCCTGTTTTCAATGTGGCAGACCAGATCACTACAAGTCAGACTGCCCAGACTTATCGAAGGCTGAACGCGAAGAGCTCCGCGCAAGAAGAGATCAAAAGCTAAAGGAGCAGCGCAATGCCATGATCGCAGCTGAGGAAGAAGCCAAAGCTGTTGCCACATTGTCAGACACAACCTCCTCTGATGAAGATGATGATGAATTGGATGAGGAGGAATGTCGATTAGCAGATGAACTTGAATATGAGGAATGCTTCATGGGAAAAGAACTTGATCTTGTTCGACACAAGGTTGATACTAAAACCTCACATCCATATTCAACTAACCTTGAAAATGCAGGTATTGAAACACCTGAAATGCCAACGTATGAAGAGTTTCAACAACAGCTTGATGACTACAAGAAGCTCTCAGAAATGTTTAAGCAAGTGGTCATAGAAGGTTCCAAGCTGGAGGGTGAAAACTTGAAACTCAAAGCTGCTATAGATGAAAGCTTCACTCCATATGATAAAGCAAAAGAAAAGGAGATTGAAACCCTAAAAGTCCAAATGGGTGAATCAGCCTTAAGGGAAGAAAACCTTAAGGAAATGCTTATCAAGAGGGACAGTGAGATAACCAAACTGAATGGCCAACTCACAGATCTCTCAAATGAGCATGAAAAGCTGTTGCAGAAAGAGCTCAAGCTTCAACAAGTCCTAATGAGAATGAACAAAAATGGCGAAAAGCTTGAAGTCTTGCAAGCTGCCCAGAGACCTGCTCAGATAAAGTTTGGCATCGGATTCCATGGTCAAACCAATGGAGTCAAGGATAAAGAGAAGGTCATGTTCGTAAAAGAAAAAGGATTGGCTGAAGACAAAGCTCATCACACTCTGCCAGATAAACAAATCAAATTGAAGAATCCAAAACGGCAGCCTCAAGCAATCCTGATTAAAGAGCATGGAAAATCCATCAGGAAACAGCAGCTTAGACCGCCAGTAGAACAACAAAAGGTTGTGCGACCTAGGAAACTGCACGGTCAACCTGCGCAACAAAAGGAAAGCCAACCTACTCAAAGAAAGGTGCAAACTGCTAACAAAGGAAAAGCAGTTTCTAAACCGAAAACTGCTCGACAACAAAGAAACTACTATGAGCAGTGGCCAAACCAACAGAGACTTGACAATGAAGGTTACTGGTACAACCATCATTGGTACCAATATCCTGAGCTGTCAAGTATGCAATATCGATTTCCACAGGGAAGTGGGTTTGGATATGATCAATGCAGATGTGGTTACATGGAGCAGTACTATCGAAATGATCTTTACAAACCTGCTCATCATCAACTGCAAACTGCATACTCAAAAGGAACCTACTCAAATGTGCAACGGAATAAGTCACGAGCCAACCGAAGCTTACAAAAGAAGAAGCTTGGAAACCAAGCTGCTAAATCTCAACCTGCTAACAAAGCACCCAAATTCATATGGGTTGCTAAAACTGTCTAATTGCAGGATGGGAAAACTCAAAGAAGAAGGCGAGCAGCTCGCGGGGCGATCTGGATCATCGACAGTGGCTGCACAAAGCATATGACCTGCGACAAAAGCTTGCTCACAAACTTCATTGAATGTGATGGACCTCTAGTTGCTTTTGGAGGAGACTCTAAAGGGAAAACCAGAGGCTACGGTAATCTGATTGTTGGTAAAACAACAATATCTAATGTCACTTATGTTGAAGGCTTAAATCATAATCTCTTTTCTGTAAGCCAGTTTTGCTCTAACGGAAAAAGAATAGAGTTTTCTGCTAACAAGTGTGCTATAAAGAATGAGGAAGGAGAAGAAATTCTTCTTACCGGTATTTTGCAGGATAACTTGTACATAGTACAATGGTCAGATGAAAAAGAAACCTGTCTGATCACCAAATCTGCACCTGAAGTAAGCTGGCTATGGCACAAGAGACTGTGTCACTTGAACTTCAAAGCCATCAACAAGCTTGCTCGCAAGAAGCTCGCAGATGACCTTCCAGACATAGTCTACTACAAAGATCACGTTTGTGAAGCCTGTCAAGCTGGAAAACAGACCAAATCGTCATTCCCAAGCATTGCAGCTCACAACACAAGTAGAATCTTGGAATTACTCCACTTGGATCTATTCGGTCCAGTGACTCCTAGAAGCGTCAATGGTAAAAAGTATACTCTCGTTATTGTTGATGATTACTCACGATATACTTGGGTTATTTTCTTACATAAGAAGAAGGAGACACTAGTGGAGCTACCTGCGCTACTCACCAAACTATCAAATATGAAGAGCAAAAGTGTGATTTCAATCAGATCCGATCGCGGAACAGAGTTTCTTAATCGAATGATTGAATCTCACTGCACCAAAAGTGGAATTACTCATCAAACTTCAGCAGCTCGCACACCTCAACAGAATGGTGTTGTTGAACGACGCAACAGATCACTAAAGGAAGCAGCTCGCACGATGCTGAATGAAACCAATCTTCCAAAGAAGTTCTGGGCGGAAGCAATCAACACAGCTTGCTACACTCAGAACAGATCAGTCATTCATACAAGACATGGAAAGACTCCATACGAGCTATGGAAGGATAAGAAACCTCGATTTAAATATCTTAAATCTTTTGGCTGTGTATGTTACATTCATAATAATGGGAAATCACAGTTGAAAACTTTTGATAGCAAGGCAGATCCAGGAATATTCTTAGGATATTCAGAGATCAGCAAAGCTTTCAGAGTTTTTAACAAGAAAACTCATATTGTGGAAGTAACTCCACACGTTGTTTTTGATGAATCTATTTGTGAGTACAGGGAAACCCAACCGGATGAAATTACAGGTACAAGTCAAAATCAAAAAGGCTCCAACATGCAATTTCGAGATGAAATATTAATATGGAGTCCAACCGACTTGGAAGAAGAAGAAGCTCAGCCTGTACAAGATTTTAATTCACAAATTCCACCTATTCAGCAAGGGGGAATGAACCAAGGGGGAACGGAAGCTCCTCCAACCTGCACCTCTTCAACTGATCCAGAAACTTCAATGGAACCTGCAGTTAATGCAGAACTGTCAGTGGATCAGCTTGCTGAACAACTTCAACAGCTCAACCCCTTCACTTCTCAATCTCTACCTGAGTTTGAAGATCCCACACCAGACCCTGAACCGATTCTCACAGAAGAAGAAATCTCTCGTCGAAGGAGATGGGTCGATGCTCATCCTGAAGATCTCATTGTTGGGAACCCAAGAGCAGGTGTGAAGACAAGGAGACAGATCGGTGAAAGCTGTCTACTAAGCTGTTATCTTTCCTACTCTGAACCCAAAACTGTTGAAGAAGCTCTTGCCGACCACGACTGGGTAATAGCCATGCAAGAGGAACTTAATGAGTTTAAAAGAAATGAAGTATGGTCACTAGTTGATCGTCCTACACATCAAGGAGTGATTGATGTAAAATGGGTATTCAGAAACAAGAGAGATGAGAATGCTGATGTGATAAGAAATAAGGCAAGATTAGTTGCAAAAGGGTACTGTCAACAAGAGGGAATAGACTATGATGAGACCTACGCACCAGTGGCAAGATTAGAAGCAATAAGATTGTTTCTAGCATATGCAGCTCATCAAAGATTCAAAGTCTACCAAATGGACGTGAAGAGTGCTTTCCTCAACGGAATTCTTGGAGAAGAAGTTTACGTTGAACAACCTCCAGGTTTCGAGGAAACAGGTCCAGAGAAAGTTTACAAACTGCACAAAGCAGTATATGGTCTGAAACAAGCTCCCAGAGCTTGGTATGAAACGTTGTCTACATTCCTACTGCATTCTGGTTTTAAAAGGGGATCAGTCGACAGAACATTATTTACTTTTAAGTATAAGGATGATATTCTTCTTGTACAAATTTATGTTGATGACATTATTTTTGGATCTAGGTCAAAATTTCTATGTGACAGGTTTGGAGAACTCATGAAGTGTGAGTACAAAATGTCCATGATGGGGGAGATGAACTTCTTCCTCGGCCTACAGGTCAAGCAATCTGCGGATGGTATCTTCATCTGTCATCCAAGTATGCTAACGAGCTGGCAACCAAATTTGGTGTCCAAGATAGCAGACCTCTGAAGATTCCAATGATTGCAAATGGCAAGATGGATCCAGATTCTGAAGGAAAACCTGCCAGCATAACTCTGTACAGGGGAATTATTGGTTCTTTACTTTATATTACTGCAAGTCGACCTGACATTTCTTTTGCAGTTGGAATATGTGCTCGGTATCAAGCTAATCCAAAGGAATCGCATCTAGAAGCAGCCAAGAAAATTCTTAGATATGTCAAGGGAACTGCAAACTTTGGTTTATGGTACCCTTGTGATGATAATTTTGAACTAACTGGCTATGCAGATGCAGATTATGGAGGATGCAAACTGGATAGAAAGTCCACATCAGGGACCTGTCAGTTTCTTGGAAGCAAGTTGATCTCTTGGTTTTCAAAGAAGCAAACTTCAGTTGCAACTTCAACAACAGAAGCTGAGTACATGGCAACAGCAAGCTGTTGCGCACAGATTCTTTGGTTGAAACAACAACTCAAAGATTATGATGTCACTGTTCGAAGAGTTCCTATCTTTTGTGACAGCACAAGCGCCATAGCTCTCACTGTGAATCCTGTCTACCACACCAGATGCAAGCATATCGATATAAGGCATCACTTCATAAGAGATCACGTGGAAAAACAAGATATAACGGTTGAGAAAATCCATACTGACATCCAAAGAGCCGATATACTAACGAAACCTCTCATGGAAGAGAGATTCAACATGTTGTGTGGAAAGCTCGGCATGCTCAGAATGGATACACAGACCAAGTCAGATAATGGCAGCAGTTCACAAGCACAGGTCAGCCAAGAGCAGACAGACTTGGAAACTGCAGCTCAAGAGAAGCAGTGAGGCGACACGCAGCTTGACGTCACAAACTGCGTTGAAAGTCAACAATCAACGGTCAACCTTTAAGGGGGAACTGGAGATATCGTATCAATCTCCATTTAATTCTTTGCAGAATTTATTATTTCCTTTCTTTATTCATTCAAAAATCTTTTTCAAATCTTTTGACTTAAGTTTTGAAAAGTTTTTCTCGAAAATCCAGGGATTTATGTCAATCTAAGAAGGAAAAAGACGAGAAAGGAAGCGCGTGATATACACTCTCTTTTATCATCATTGTTCACGCGCCTCCCTAGCCGTTGAAACCATTCAAATAAATCTTGACCGTTGGAGAAATCTCTACAAATAGAAAGAAAATTCTTGATTTCATTACGCGTTTCTTGAAATCCTTTGAAATTTCATTTCAACTTCTTTTTCACTCTCTGAGAAATTACTTTCGATCTTTCAACTTCATAAACTCAGAAATTCAAAATCCTTACTCTCTGAAATATGTCTGCAGATTCATTGAATGCTCTAGTGAAGAAAGCAACCCCTCTCATCTTCATTGAGAAGGTTGCTGTGCTAGACTCATACGGTTACAGAGGTCTGGATCAGATGATTGAGGCTATCACTCAATGTGATGGTTTCTTCAACATCATCACTCAACATCCACGATTTACGCTACCGGAAAATGTTGCTTACCTGCTGTGTTCTCTGGAATCAAAGGACGGAGACCCCGCAACAACAACATTTCTCGTCAATAACGAAGAAGAAAGGCGTCATCTTCTTCCACTCGTTCTTCAGACCTATAGGCTATCAGATACAGGGGCTATCACACAGGTTGATGATGTGCCCATGGAATCTGTCAACGATGTCTATCAACAAGCTCTGTTTGAGCCCAAGAAGATTTATGATCAGAAAACGTTCAACCGCCACGACCTGAAGTCGGAGTACAGATTTCTATTCGAGTTCGTTCACAATGTGTTCTTCTCTTACCTAGGATCGAACGAATCTGTTACTTTGTTGAAGTTTAAGTTGCTAACTGCTGTGGTGAAGCAGTTAAATGTTAACTGGGCCAGGCTGCTGGTCAATCTGTTCATCAAGGAAGCTGCAGAGCTACCTGCCAGGATCAAGGCCAACATGCAACTTCGTCATGGCACCAAGCTCTCTATTATACTGCAGAGAACGCTTACAAATCGCACATGGCGAGTCTGCTCTGGATTTCCTGACGACAAGCTGGTACCTCACACCTGCAACCAGTTGATCATGATTCTTGGCATCTTGCCACACAAGATCAACAAGGCCAAAGGTGCAGCCAAGCTTCTACTCACAGAAATGCGTGAATCAAAGGAAGATACAGCTGAAGAAGAAGATAGCAGTGAAGAAAATGAAGGAGACCGAGTCGAGGCTGAGTCAGTTAGAAAAGGAAAGAGGAAGCTGGAGGATCTGCAATCTGCGCCTTCTCGAAAGCGCATCACAAGATCAACAGCAGCAATCCTTATAGAGGCAGATCTCACACCACCTGCGTCCACAACGCAACCTGCCTCTCCACAGGTTGGAGTGAAACCTGCTGTCGAACAGTCCTCTCCAGGCACCCCTCCAGGTTTCCCGTCCAAAGCTCAGTCCCAAGCTCCTGTCACTGAAGCCCCTACATCTTATCTCAACAGCTCCACAGCAGTGGACCAGATGTTAGCCTTCTACAAAGCAGAGTTTCTTAAGATGTCTCGAAGGCTCAACATGCTGGAATTGGAGAGCAAGCTGTATATTGATGAAAAGGTTGCAGCCTTGCAAACTGAGAACGCAAAGCTGTGGGAATTCATCAAAGCTCACATCGGTGAAAAGAATGCACAAGAGCAGTTCACAAAGGACAGAGGACAGTCCAGCTAGATAACAGCTGTGAACTGACAACCAGTGGAACCTTTTTGGATCAGAAACTGTGAATAAGACAGTTTGAATAGGGAAGTGTAATGGATGACCTGTATCAGTCTCCATTTTCTTAATCAAGTTTTATATGTGTCAAAGATATGCCTTAATTCTTCCAAATATTCAAATTTCAATGAAATACTTCTGCTTCACTTAATCAATTATTTACCTTATCAATCATTTTCATTTATTGAAGCATGTATTTTGTTATTTATTGAAATCTTTGTTAAGGATATTCTGACACAGTACTTAACATTCTTGCTACACTTTCCATGTGTGTCAAAAAGCGCATGCATAGTATCAAATCCGCATTTAATGCGAGGCGACGGTTGAGTGATAACGTAGTGCGAGTGGGATACTCAACCAACCCCACGCGCCCACTATCTCACTGGATTTCCAGGGATTCAATCCCATCCGTTGAACGGTTGATTTACTTCAATCTCAACCGCCCGCTTTATCTCTTATATACATTCATATGACTGTACATCGTCATTCTCAATTCAATTTCTGCATTCCTCCGCCATTTTTTTTCTGCAACTCACTTTCAAAATTTCACACTCACAATTTTTTTTTCATTCTTGCAAATGGCAGGAGAATCTACGTCTCAATCCCCACCTCAAACCACCGAACAGAAGATCCAATATCTTCAACAGTACATTCTCACAGAGCCCGCGGCAAATCTTTCAACCTATGATTACGCCGGTTTAAACGAGATGTACTCCGCCATCCAGGAAGCAGATGGATTTTACAAGATCGTTACTCATGAGCCGAAGTTCTGGCTTCCGCAGCAAGTCGCCATGTTCTTTCTATCGTATTATTGCCCTGAAGATGTCGACTCCGCCCAATTCCATCTTCCTTTGCCTGGTATACCAGATGAGCCTATTCCGATTCTCTCGCTCATCTCTCGAACCTACGGCATTGCTGATTCAGGAACTGTGGAGATCCTGTATCACAAGCCCATGGGTTTGATTCTGAACGTTCCGGATGCAGATCTGGAAGCAGTTTACCAGAAAGCTCTTATGCAGCCCGCAGTCAAGTATGATGGAAGGAAGTTCGCTCGCCCTCTACTGAGACCTGCGTACAGAGCTCTCTTTGACTTCGTTCACAAAGTCTTCCTTGGTTACTCTGGTAACCACGACGCTGTCACACCAGCGAAGTTTAGGGTGATGACTGCAATCGTGCAGCGTCTAAACGTGAACTGGGCCCGATTTCTCCTCGAGCTCATCAATGAAGAAGTCAAACAGCTCTCGATCACCTATGACGGAGATGTGGTGACCGATTTCCGCGTTGCCAGGAACCTGCGTCTAGGCACCAAGATCTGCTCTCTCATTCTCTGCCTCCACCCCAACCTCAACTGGAGTGGAATGACTCACTTCAACAAAGAGAAGGTCCCCAAGGACCAGAAGCAGCTCGAACTCATAATTGGTGTTGACATGACTGTCTTTGCCAAGAATGACGATATGGTGAAGCCATTCCTCTATGCCATGGGTCGATCTAACCCAGCTTGGGTACCTCCAGAGCAGCGTGACGTTAGGAGAAAGAGACAGCTTGCCCCCAGCAAGCAGCTCGACAGACCTGCCAAGTCTGTTCGCATCAAATCTCCAACTCCCATATCACGCAGGTTGCATACGGAGTTTGCCTCCATAGAAGTTCAGCACCAACCTGCTCGTCAAACACTCGAAGACATCCCAGAACAGACAGTTCTCGATGCACAGGTTTCAATACCCGTGCCCTCTGTTCGTGATATCTTCCAATCAACAGCTTCGGAGCAAGCTGGTCAAAGTCACAGCGAATCTCAACCGGAGGATGACACAGATTTCGAGGAAGAAATTCCTGATCACTCCATCGTCATCCACCAGCAGTCCGGTGAAGCTTCTCATCATCACAGCTCGCCTCCAGAGCTTGAACTCCATCTCATCCTTTCTTCCGATGATGATGATGTACAAGAAGATCCGATCAAGACTGCAGCTGCCATGTTGGTCAACTCCATCGAGATCGATGCTGAGAAGACTGTCACGGAGTCTTTTCCCGGAATTGATCTCACTCCGGAGACCAGGTCAATGGCAATCCGGCTTCGTGCTCTGCTTGATGGGAAGGATAGATCGTACTGTGATCTGAAGTCAATCTTTCTTGTCCACTCCATCGAACAGCTAGAGGTTGAAGAGCACAGTCTTGGGAAGTTCTTTGGCTACGCTTCCATTCCTGAAGCTCGTGACTGCTTCAAGAAGTTCGTCCTCTCTAGGATGAAGAGAGAGGCCAAGGTAGTTAATGTCGATTTGAAACCTTTCTACTCTCACGATCGCGAATCTTATAATGACAGGTTTCTAGAGGATGAAGATTTCAGTCCCATTCCTTCTCCACCCCGAAACAGTGGAGACGCAGTGTCCGATCATGTTCATGCACCGGTCTATTCTGTCGCAACCACAGGAACTTCTCTCACTTCTGTTCAAGCAGACTTGAAGAAATTTATCATTGAGGAAGTTTCCAAGGTGAAGGCCACCGAGGTTGCTGAACACCAGAAGATCGCGGACAAAATCGATGCCATGGACACAGCGGCGTCTGCCATGCTCGAAAATATCAAGTCTGAAATGCCACAGGTTATCAAAGATGAAGTGGCAAGCCAGCTTGAAACTTTCTTCTCTGCCCGTCTGAAAGCTGCAATGGACAAGCTGCTTCCCACCCAGCTGTCTGAACTGAAGGTCGCATACTCATCTTCGGTTGACAACCTGCGATATGAGTTTGAACAGCTCAATCAGCTTGTCAACACCTTCTCCTCAAAGCTCGCTCATGCTTCATCTAGCTCCCTGAAGACAGAAGAAGAGATGCAAGGGAACATCAATTCCCTCCTGCAGTTTAAAGAAAAGATCTGCACCGACCTGTCCTTACTCTCCAACGAGCAAGCCTCCCTCAACACCACTGTTCAGCAATTAATTGATAATGCCGAAAAGGGGGAAGGGAGAGGCAAGCGCACTGCTACCAAAGCAAAGAGCAAGGAGAAAAAGGTCACCCAACCTCCTCTCACTCAATCAGAAGCTGCTCCGCCTGTGACAGCTGTCTCTCAACCTGCTGCCCAGAAGCTGTCTGAGCAAGAGAAGGAACTGGGTGTTGCCGCCCTTATCCAGATGATGGCAGAAGCTGGATACACCGCAGATGAATGCGAAAATGAAGGCAAGCAGAAGCTGTTTCTCGCAGATCTGAGGAAACAGAGAGCCAAGGACAAAGCTCGCTTAGCATGCTTCCAGGGTCTTGAAAGCTGCAAGGAGCAAGCGGACAACAGAGAGCCAATTGATTGGCTACCTGTTGATGATCAACCTTTGTGGGACGAGTTTCTGAACCAGTTCATCCTACATCATTACTGGTTGCAGATTGATGCTCGCTTCACTGGCGACACCAGAACTGCCTTCTACAACTGGATGCAATCTTTTCCTGACCGCGAATTCATTAAAAGAGTTCGTGCGAAAGCTGCAGAGGCGAAGGTCACAATCAATCCGCCCAAGATAGAGACCTTCCAACTTCCCACTGTCTGCGGCACTGATACCCCAGATATCGACCGGATCAACACTTTCATAAGGAGAATCGCAGGTCAATACGGTTGCAAGACCACAAGCTGCGACGAGTACAAGTCGATCCGCGACAGAATCTATGCATCTACTGGAACTGTAAGCAATGAGAAGATCGCTGAAGAAAGATTCAAGACTCTGAGGAAGTAACTTGATCGTTTTTCATTCATTTATCGTATCAACCCTGTAAACTGTACACATCAATTCTGCTGATACTATAAATGAGAAATGATCATATTTTGTTCCTGACGACAAAATCTCATTGTCCAGGCCTCTGCTTGTTATGCTTTAAATTTCCTAACACTTTTTCTCATGCAGCTGGCTGGACATCGAATCTTGATCACTTTTTCTTGTGAAATTCAAACATTCTAAGTCAAGATGTAAAGTGTGGGTTTCGGCATTATCAAAAAGGGGGAAATTGTTGGGAACCCTTCAATAGTTTTGATAATGTTGTTAGAAACCACACTTAGTCAATAGACGTTAATTGGAACAGACTGATCTCCGTGTTTGGATCAGTCAAGCTCAACTAAAACAGGTTGCTATGTAAAGGTCAAGGTTGGAAGTGCAACCTTGTACCTAATCTACTCAAACCTGTCATATTGTTCCACTATGTAATCTGTCTATGTAACCTGTCCTAATCATACTTGAAGATCTCATTCGAAGGTTACAGACTGAAGATAGATAGAGGTATAGGAAGCTCGACCTGCAAAGTCCAACCCGAGCTGTGACTGAGGAACCTGTCCTCAACTCAACGACTAATTGTGTCAGTGTACGGCTCTGCTCATCCTGACACACACAACGGCTCTATTACAAATGCTTCTCTATAAATACCTCAAGACATTCAAGAAAGAAGGTACGGGAAACTCAAACTACAAGCTAAAACGCTGCAGAAATCTCAAGCCAAATATACTCACAATCAACACTCGAAATTACTAGAGCTTTCCCAAGTGTTGATCTTTGAAGATTTCTATTCTTTCTAGAATCTGTCTTACTAGAACACAATCCACACTCTCACTACCATCATTGTTGATATTCAGAGTAGTTGATAGAGTTGTATTTCAAACGGTGATAGCTCTTCACAGCTTTCCAGTTTGATTATTAGTGCTAGCCGTTTAGCATTAGTAAGATTGTATGTAAGTTTGTATGTAAAGTTAGAAGAGTCACGACTCAAGATTCGTGCTAGATTCAGTCTAAAGAGAGACTTGAATTTGGACTGGAACCTCCACCAGTGTTAAAAAGGAGCGAAAGATCTCAGTTAAGGGATTACAGATTCGACGGGATCTGGCGTGGACGTAGGAGCTGTTTACTCCGAACCACGATAAAAACTCCTCGTGCCTCTGTTATCTTTATTTACACAGTTTGCATAATTCACAACCTGCACGATTGTAACCTGTCTTGCATGTGCACTGTCTTTGAAAACTGTTTCTGAAAACTGTTAGCCACTTTCACAGTTTGCATGAACACTTGTCTGAACTAAAGTTTTCTTTGAAAACTGTTTCGAAAACTGTGTTGAAAACTGTTAGCCAACCTTTCCACCAAACTTCCGCACGCAGGTTAGTTTTGCAAGCTCAGCAGTTCACTGTTTGAGCTGGAAAAACTAAACTGCTCTGATTAACTGAAGTGACGACTCAGTAAGATCAAATTGTTTTGAAAAGTCAAAACTGTTGGCTAATTGGTGTATCCCCCCCCATACACCAATATCTATTTATCGGGACCTACAGAGACTCAATCATTTCTAATGTAGTT
>LSBG02000165.1:0-11598 GCA_001642375.2 Mentha longifolia
CGAAAGGCCGAATTGGTGGCCGGGCAGGTGCAGTTGCTTCGTGCATACACAGAGAGGCTGTTTTTCTATTTTTTCTTTCCAGGACAGGAGTCTTATTTTTCCCATCAACCTATTTGTACTATAAAAAAAAGATTTTCTTTTTTGTACAACTTTCTTACTTTTTTATTTTCTATAAATTCTTATTCTTATATATAGCCGATATATCTCTCGCCATCAATTCACGCAAAAACACTTAATGAAAATATTCTAGATAAATTTGTGTGAATTTTTAATAATCTAAAATATTTTTTTGTTCATTGATAAAACTGATTTTTTGGTTGCACTTTTTAAAATCAAATAAATCAAAACGGTAAATAAAAAAAATGTTTTTTTTTTTTGGGCTTAATTCATAGTAAGACTGGCCGGTTTTAGAAGAGCTCAAGTGGAGAAGAGTCTAAAATCCACAATAAAACTAAAACCCTAAACTAAAATAATGAACCTTCAAGTACATATTTGAACAAATTTTTATTCATCCATTTGAATCTTTCCTAGAAAATATTCCACCCAATTGAATTCTTAAATCTAGACGATTTTTTTATAATAGGTTATTATGGGGTCAAGACAAGCCGCTATGGTGAAATTGGTAGACACGCTGCTCTTAGGAAGCAGTGCTAGAGCATCTCGGTTCGAGTCCGAGTAGCGGCATGGCATATCATCTCCTAAAAAAAATAAATAAATTAGATCCTATAATGAATAATAATGAATTCCATTTCCGATTTCGATTTTATAATTAAGGAACTTTTTTTATGATATTTTCAACTTTAGAACATATATTAACTCATATTTCTTTTTCGACTGTTTCAATTCTAATTTCAATTCATTTAATAACCTTTTTTGTCGATGAAATCGTAAAACTATATGATTCATCCGAAAAGGGCATGATAATGATCTTTTTGTGTATAACAGGATTATTAATTTCTCGTTGGATTTATTCAAAACATTTTCCACTAAGTGATTTATATGAATCGTTAATCTTCCTTTCGTGGAGTTTTTCCTTTATTTATATCGTTCCATATTTCAAAAAAAATAAAAATCTTCTAAACACAATAATTAGTCCAAGTGCTCTTTTTTCCCAGGGCTTTGCTACCTCAGGTCTTTTAACTGAAATACACGAATCCACAATATTAGTACCCGCCCTTCAGTCCGAGTGGTTAATAATGCACGTAAGTATGATGATATTAGGATATGTGGCCCTTTTATGTGGATCATTATTATCAGTATCACTTCTAGTCATTACAGTTAGAAAAAAGAGAAGATTTTTTTCTACGAATAATCGTTTATTAAATTTAAACGAGTCATTTTTACTTGGTAAAGTCGAATACATGAATCAAGCAAAAGGAACAAATGTTTTACAAAAAACTTCTTTTTTTTCTCCAATAAATTATTATAAGTCACTATTGTTGAATCAATTGGATTATTGGAGTTATCGGGTTATTAGTCTAGGATTTCTCTTTTTAACGATAGGAATTCTTTCTGGAGCAGTATGGGCTAACGAAGCATGGGGATCCTATTGGAGTTGGGACCCAAAAGAAACTTGGGCCTTTATTACTTGGATCATATTTGCAATTTATTTACATACTCAAACAAGTATAAAATTGAAGGGTACAAATTCAGCAATTGTAGCCTTTATTGGATTTCTTATAATTTGGATATGCTATTTTGGAGTAAATCTATTAGGAATAGGATTACATAGTTATGGTTCATTTACATTAACATCTAATTAAATAAAAAAAAAAGGGGGGGTTCTTATCAATAGGAATAGAAAAGCATGCAATGCATATCAGATAAAAAACTTTGTGTGAACTAGTGAGAGCCCCGCGAATCAAAGTCACGGGGCTCTCACCAGTTCAAATTCATTTTTTTTACTTAACACAAGAGAAGAAAAAGCCTTCTTTTTGTCATTGTACAACGAACCTTTTTGTAAATGATAAGATAGTTTTTTTGTTATCAACAAAAAAACTATCTATAAAAATAATTAGATAGGATAACTTCAACCTTTTCAACTGATAGTGAAAGAATGAAATCTGGGTACATACCAATACCGAGTACGGGTAAAAAAATAGAGATCGAAAGAAATAACTCTCGCGGCCCAGAATCAAAAAAATAAGAGTTTTGGCCGTTAAATATCTTGTATCCATAGAACATCTGGCGTAACATAGATAATAAATAAATAGGGGTTAATATCATTCCAATTGCCATTACAAAAGTAATTAGGATTTTTGTCATTAAAAGCAATTTTGGACTAGTAACTAATCCAAAAAATACTATTAATTCGGCAACAAAACCACTCATACCTGGTAATGCGAGGGAGGCCATCGAAAAACTACTGAACATCGTGAACATTTTTGGCATTGGAATAGCTATTCCACCCATTTCGTCAAGATAAAGAAGACGTATTCTATCATAAGTTGTTCCGGCCAAGAAAAAAAGTGCAGCACCGATAAATCCATGAGAGATTATTTGTAAAAGGGCTCCGTTGAGCCCCATATCCGTGATAGAACCAATTCCTATAATTATGAAACCCATATGAGATACAGAGGAATAGGCTATTCTTTTTTTAAATTCCGTTGACCAAGAGATGTTGAAGCTGCATAAATTATTTGCATTGCGCCCACTATTATCAACCAAGGAGAAAATAGAGAATGAGCATGAGGAAATAATTCCATATTGATGCGAATTAATCCATAGGCTCCCATTTTTAATAAGATTCCGGCTAGAAGCATACAAGTACTATAATGCGCTTCTCCGTGGGTATCTGGTAACCATGTATGTAGGGGTATGATTGGTAATTTGACAGCAAAAGCAAGAAAAAACCCAATATAAAATAATATTTCCAAGGCCACAGGATAGGACTGATTAGCCAATATTTCAAAATTTAATGTTGGTGTAGTAGAACTATATAAACCGACGCCCAGAACTCCCATTAAAAGAAAAATAGAACCCCCTGCCGTGTACAAAATAAACTTTGTAGCCGAATACAGGCGTTTTTTTCCTCCCCACATGGATACAAGTAGATAAACGGGAATTAATTCTAACTCCCACATGAGAAAAAAAAGTAAAAGATCTCGAGAAGAAAATAATCCTATTTGTCCACTGTACATTGCTAACATTAGGAAATGAAATAATCGAGAATCTCGAGTAACTGGCCAAGCCGCTAAAGTAGCTAAAGTAGTGATGAATCCCGTTAGTAAAATGGGTCCTATAGAAAGTCCATCTATTCCTAATCTCCAATGAAAATCCAAAAAAAGGATCCATTGATAATCCTCCATTAGTTGGATTAATGGGTCGTCTGATTGAAAATGATAACAGAATGCATAAGTCGTTAGAAGAAGCTCTAAAATACACATACATATAGTATACCAACGGATTACTCTATTTCCCCTATGTGGAAGAAAAAAAATTAAGCAACCTGCAAATATTGGTAAAACTGCAATTATTGTTAAACAAGGAAAATGGTTCGTGGTAAAGACAAGATACGCTTGGGCCAGAAAAACCCGTGCTCAATTTCATTTGATTTTGAGCACGGATTTTGTCGGTAAAAAAAAGAAAATGGGTTCAAGTAGAGTTTTATCGAATGTATCAATAAGCTAGACCCATACTGCGAGTTGTTTCATGCCATAAATAAACCCGAACACTCAAAAAATCCGTTGGACACGCGGATTCACACCTCTTACAACCAACGCAGTCTTCGGTCCTTGGGGCAGAAGCGATTTGTTTAGCTTTACATCCATCCCAAGGTATCATTTCTAATACATCGGTGGGGCACGCACGGACACATTGGGTACATCCTATACATGTATCATAAATCTTTACTGAATGTGACATTGGGTCTATACATTTTGAACGTCATAAATTTTCGGTCTAATAAACTAACTTATAAATGAATCCTATAGTTAGATACTGGACGAATCAATGAGTGATCATAATCAATTTACTTCCGAATTTCTTTATGAAAAAGGACCAAAATACTTTGATTTCCTGTGTTTTTGCAACCACGATCATACCTTACCCGTCTCAAACCTAAACCTATTAATTTGAACTTATTTCTAAATATTCAATTCAAATTTCCAATGATACTATTTATTCAACAAGTTTGATTGGTTAATACGAGTTGATTTTCTGTTACGATAAATTGATGAAACAATAGCCGGTCCAATAGCTGCTTCAGCGGCTGCAATAGTTATAACAAAAATTGAAAAAATGTCTCCTCTTAATTGACGATTATCAAAAATATCAGAAAATGTTACAAAATTTATATTAACTGAATTTAAGAGAAGTTCAAGGCACATAAGGGCTCTAACCATATTTCGACTTGTGATTAATCCATAGATACCAACAGAAAATAAATAGGCACTCAAAACAAGTATATGTTCGAGCATCATTAATCAACTCCTTAGCAAGATCAATTTTGATTCGTTTTAATCTGAACAAAAATTCAATAGATTCGATTCTAACAAATATGAAACAAGGAAATAGATTGGTAATAGATCGATATAAAACTAAAGCCTTTCTATTCTATTTTTTAAACAGTAATTCAAATTAATGAATTATACCTTTATGTGTTAGTTAATTCTATTTGAATTAAATTACTTGTTTAAAAGATTTCTTATTGACGAGCTATAGAAATAGCACCTATTAAAGCGACTAAAAGGATTATTGAAATGAGTTCAAATGGAAGAAAAAAATCCGTTGCTAAATGAATTCCAATTTGTTGACTATTACTTATCAAATCTTGTTCTAAAATCTGATTTGATTTTGTAGTCCAGCTGATCCCATACCAGGCCGTGTCTGGAATAGTAGTAATTAGTGAAATAAAAAGACTTGTACAAATCATTGAAGTAACCCCATCCCCAACGGTCCAAAGATGAAAATCTTTGTAATATTCTGAACCATTCATAAACATCACAGCAAAAATTATTAAAACATTTATAGCTCCTACATAAATAAGGAGCTGCGCAGCAGCTACAAAATACGAGTTCGATAGAATATAGAATAAGGATATACAAAAAAGAACCAATCCCAACGAAAAGGCCGAATAAATTGGATTCGGAAGTAATACTACTGCCAGACTTCCTAATATAAGACCCAATCCTAGAAAGACTAAAAGAAAATCATGTATTGGTCCGGGTAAATCCATTTGATTTTATCAAAAAAATCGAAATATTTCATGTCTTTATTGACCTGACCAGGAAAAAGAAGTTATCTTTTTTTTTTTTATTTTAACATACTTCTTAATTTTAATTGAATTTAATTTGAATAAATGAGGATTTTTGGATTGATGTAAATACAGGACTGCTTTTATTTAGTTTCGAAAGCAAAGGTTAAAACTTTATCTTTATATGATTAAATCATTACATTATTCGAATAGAAACTCATTTTATTTTAAATCAAAATAAAGTCACGACCCTCACCAACCAACCGTTCTTTTATATTGACAAAGCAAAAAACCTCATTCCTTTAACTCCAAAAAATTTCAAAAGCTAGTTTTTTATTTGTAAATGTTTTGTGAATCGGGAGTTTTATAGATTGTTGAGTTGAGGTAAATTCGAAGAAATTGTTCTAATTGTGTAATCTTCAATTATTGATACCGGTAACCGGCCTAAAGAAATTTGATTATAATTCAATTCATGACGATTATAAGTAGAAAGCTCATACTCTTCCGACATTGATAAACAATTTGTTGGACAATATTCAACACAATTACCACAAAATATACAAATTCCAAAATCAATACTGTAATTAAGTAAGCGTTTCTTTCGAATATCCGTTTGCAATTTCCAATCTACAACGGGTAGATCTATAGGACATACACGAACACATACTTCACAAGCAATGCATTTATCAAATTCAAAGTGGATTCGTCCTCGGAAACGTTCTGATGTAATCAATTTTTCGTAGGGGTATTGAATAGTTACAGGTAAACGATTCGCGTGGGATAAGGTAATCACGAAACCTTGACCAATGTACCTGGCAGCTCGTGTTGTTTGTTGACCGGAGTTCAAGAACCGAGTTAGCATAGGGAACATGTCGGAATATCTATAAATAATTTTACTCGTTTCTTTCTCTTGTTTGAGACAAGTTATGAAGAATATTGTATTCCTTTACAGTGAAAGAAGTTGGAACGAAGTCGTTAATAATAGATTACCTAAAGAAATAGGTAAAAGAAATTTCCATCCAAGATTTAATAGTTGGTCCATTCTCAGCCGTGGTAAAGTCCATCTTGTTGCAATAGAAATGAATAAGAACAAATAAGTTTTAGCCAGTGTAATAAAGACACCGATTATTGTTCCAAAAACTTTCCCTTTTTTATTTATGTCAAATAACTCAGGACCAAATAGGTTTGGGATAGAAAGATTCCACCCACCCAAGTAAAGAATTGTTACAAATAATGAAGAAATTAGTAGATTTAGATACGAAGCAACATAAAATAAGCCAAATTTGATACCCGAATATTCGGTTTGATAACCAGCTACTAATTCTTCTTCTGCTTCTGGTAAATCAAAAGGCAATCTCTCACACTCGGCTAGAGAAGAAATTAGAAAAATGATAAACCCTATAGGTTGACGCCACAAATTCCATCCCCAAAAACCATATTTGGATTGTGTTTCAACTATATCAACTGTACTTAAACTGTTAGATAATCATAGTCGACAATAACATCACTGCTTTCATCGCTATTACAGAACCGTACATGAGATTTTCACCTCATACGGCTCCTCATAGGTCACAAATAAATCTAAGAACCTTTCAACATTATTTATCTTGATGTGTTTGTAGGATCTATAGAGAATAAAACTCTTATCCTAAGGCCTAGAATTAGACTAATGGAATTCTGTCTGCTAGATTTATAATTATAATAATAAGTGCTTCTGAATTGATCTCATATTTTAAGAATTTTCATTTTTCTTTGTTGATTAAAAACTTTATCCTTGAATGAAAAAAATACTTTTTAGAGGAATATCGCATAGATATTTCAACTTCTCGTTTTCGATTACGAAAAAGAATTTAGGCATTACATAACAAGAATTTTTTTGTTCCTATTCTCCTTTCTCAGAAAAGAAGCATTATCCCCATTATCAAAAGTAAAAGATTTCTTCGTTTTGATAGTTATTTACTTAATCAGTGGACAGGAACATACTCTGGGTCGAAATCACGGGGAGTACTTCTTAGAAATTTCTACTAACTTAAAGCCCCAATTCGAATTATTTTTCTATAAAAAAATATCCTATTGGATAATTTTCAGAATCTCCATTACTAATCCTTTGTGTATCTTGGTCTTTCTAACCATCCACCCGTTTTTTTTAATCTTTCATTAGGATAATACATCTATGGTAATAGTATATAAAAAACCCGTACAATTGATCATCTTTTAAACCCGCTTCAAGCCATGATGACTAATCAGCCAATCTTGGGGTAAACAGCCTTGACTGCTTATGTTTACTTTCACTTAATTCTTGCACATAGGAAATGAGATTTCATTCTTTTAACAGCAAATTTGTAAGCCGTTTTATTTCACTCACATAACTATCTGGTTTAATTCATCAACCCAACGATGAATAAAAAATAGATATTCAAACCATTTGACTTTCTTGTTAGAAAGAAAAGAAATGGGGGAATTTTTATGTCTCACCGAATCACACGTAGAGATATTGATAATACACATAGAGTTAATGGTATTTCATAACTAATTGATTGAGCAGCAGCCCTTAATCCACCTAAAAAGGAATATTTATTATTTGATCCATATCCTGACATAAGCAATCCAACTGGAGCAAGACTTGAAATGGCGATCCATAAAAAAACACCAATACTAAGATCGGCTAGAATAAAACGATAGCTAAAAGGAATTATTGAATAACTTAATAAAATGGATATGACTGCTATGGATGGACCAATACTGAATAAACGAGTATCTCCTCTAGATGGAAGAAGATTTTCTTTGAAAAGTAGTTTTGTGCCATCGGCTAAAGCTTGAAGAACTCCCAAAGGACCCGCGTATTCGGGTCCAATACGTTGCTGTATCCCTGCGGATATTTCTCTTTCTAACCAAACAATTACTAGAACACCCAGTGTGATTCCTAATACAAGAATTAAAATAGGGACAAGCATCCATATGATCCCATACGTTTCTTTTAAGGATTCCAGTCTGGAAAAAGAATGGATAGCTTCTATTTCTGTTATATCAATTATCATTTCAACGATCAACTTCTCCCATAATGATATCTATACTACCTAGTATCGTCATAATATCAGCCAATTTCATTCTTTTAACTAACTGCGGAAGAATTTGCAAGTTGATAAACCCCGGCGGTCGGATTTTCCACCTCCAAGGAAAAACACTCTGATCTCCGATCAGAAAAATTCCCAATTCTCCTTTTGGTGCTTCGATTCTTACATAAAGTTCTTGCTTGGACAATTCAAAAGTGGGAGAAGGCTTTTTACTAATAAATCGATATTCAAAATCATTCCATTCAGAGTCTTTTATTCTATCAAAGCGCCGGCTTTCTAAATTCTCATAGGGCCCCCCTGGAATTCCTTCCAAGGCTTGTTGGATTATTTTTATGGATTCTGTCATTTCACCGATTCGTACTAAATAACGAGCTAATGAATCCCCTTCTTTTTGCCATTGAATTTCCCAATCAAATTCGTCATAACACTCATAACGATCAACTTTACGAAGATCCCATTGTATTCCGGAAGCTCGTAGCATTGGCCCCGATAAACCCCAATTTAGTGCTTCTTCTCCGCCAATAATACCTACGCCTTCAACTCGTTCTAAAAAAATAGGATTTCGCGTAATAAGCTTTTGATATTCAGCAACCCCAGTTAAAAAATAATCGCAAAAATCTAAACATTTATCTATCCAGCCATAAGGTAGATCGGCAGCGACCCCTCCGATACGAAAATAATTATGCATCATGCGCATACCGGTAGCAGCTTCGAATAGGTCATATATCAATTCTCGTTCTCGAAAAATATAGAAAAAGGGGGTCTGTGCCCCAATATCTGCCATAAAAGGGCCAAGCCATAACAAATGAGAAGCGATACGACTCAACTCCAGCATAATAGCTCTAATATAGCTAGCCCTTTTAGGTACTTGAATATTGCCTAGCTGTTCAGGTCCATTTACGGTTATTGCTTCTGTAAACATGGTAGCTAAATAATCCCAACGTGTTACATAAGGCAAATATTGTATAATTGTTCGATTTTCCGCAATTTTCTCCATTCCTCTATGTAAATAACCCAATATAGGTTCACAGTCAATAACATCTTCACCGTCGAGAGTAACGATCAGTCGAAGAACACCATGCATTGATGGGTGGTGAGGCCCCATATTCACTATCATGAGGTCATTTCTTGTAATTGGTGTAATCATAAGTTTTTCCCGAGTCAGTCTTCCATGCATTTCTGAAAGTAAAAAGAAGTTCATTAAAATTTAAATGACTAAGTTCATCAAATCATGCTTCAAATTAACGAGTTTTTATTTCTCGAATATCCAACTTATTAATTAATTCTTTATAGCGTCCTCTACTTCTTTTTGACAAATAGACTAGTAGTCGTTGACGTTTTCCCAAAATTTTTCGCAAACCTCTCTGAGATGAAAAGTCTTTTTTGTGCAATTCCAAATGTGAAGTAAGCCTCCTTATCTTAGTGGTGAAACTGAATACTTGAAATTCCACTGACCCTCTATTTTCTTCGTTTTCTTTTTGAGAAATAATCGAAATGACTGAATTTTTTACCATAAAAAAATTCCCCTTTTTCCTTATACAGATATGGATTTTACCGATCAGTAATAATAATGCTATTAATTTCTATGCGATATATACAATAATTTAATCCAAATAACTCCTAATTTTCTGAATTCAAACCAACCACTAATCAATCGAATTTGAAATCCTATTTAGATAGGAATAAAAAAATGATTGGTACGTTTTCGCATCGAAGAATTTAGACCTAAAATACAGAAGCTTCTATTGATTTATTTCAAGATCTAATGGAGATATTATTCATAGTTACTTCATATTGGATACTAGAATGAGATGTGAGACAAGAAAAACACATGATCTGATCTGTATATTTGTTTACTTTCATATACCCTATAATTATATATAGGGTATATAGAAATATGATATATAGAAAAAAGTGTATTATTCACAAAATTTCAATCGCGGATACAGATATATTCTTAACATACTGAAACGACTGCCATTATTGGTATCAAACCAATAACGATCCATACAAGCTAAATCTTCTAATCGATAATTAGGCCAAAGAAAAAGCTTTAATTTCATTAATTGATTTTTTTCTCTATCAAGATGGTTATTGTCGTGTGAAACTTGGCTGATGTTTGTTACGTTCTTTTCATTCCAAAATACTGGATTTCTATCTATATAATTTTTATTCTTTGAACTGAAACAAATTAGAATTCTCACTTTTCTACGACGTTTAAACGATAAAATATTTTCCGGAACAAGTAAATCAAAATGCTTTTTGTCTCTATTTTCGGTTATTCTTTGATATGGTAAAATAGTTTCATCAAAATTTTTCTTAGAAACATATCTTTGTTCTTGATATTTTTGATTAATTTGATGCTTACTCTTATGAAACAACGAAATACCTATGGTTTGGTACATAATAAATTGTCCATCTTTTTTGTCAGACAACCGGAGTGGTTCTACAGTCAATACGCCTTTCTTCATCAATTCTGAGATAGTTAAATTCCTTTGAATCAACATTATATCCAAACTCATTTCTCTCTTTTCAATGGAGGATATAATAATTTTTCTTGGATCTATCAGTCTAAGCAGGAGACAATAGACCTTGGTATTATTGATCATTCTTTGATTCAAAGTTGCGTCCCCTCTCAATTGAAAAAGCAAATAACGTTTCAGGAAGAAATCTAGTTCTGTTTCTGTATTGCTTTTGTATTGTTTTTTCTTTTTCTCCTTTATCATGTCCGAGCTTGCATAATTTTCTTCAATATCTTTTTCTTGTGAGAGGACGGATTCGCGATCTCCTTGGCTTATGGGTTCGTTTTCTTCTTCAGTTCGATGCTTTTTATTCGATGCTATCAACAAATTTATCTTTTTCTTTTCATTAATTTTTTTATTTTTACTACTTAAATTTAAAAAAAGTAATTTGCTTGGTATAAACCAAGGTTTCATTTTATATGCCTTATAAAGTAACACAAATTCTGGCCAAAATTCCAGATTCGATATAGGGCGCTTTAGCATTTTTTCATTCATTCCCATCCACACAAGAAACCCCTTGTGGGAGTTTAGTGAAAATGAGTAGACAAGATATGCCCTATCTGCAAGATGGAAAACCCGTTGATATGGTCTTCAACCCATTAGGAGTACCTTCACGAATGAATGTAGGACAGATATTTGAATGTTCGCTCGGGTTAGCGGGGGGTTTGCTAGACAGACATTATCGAATAGCGCCTTTTGATGAAAGATATGAACAAGAAGCTTCCAGAAAACTAGTGTTTTCTGAATTATATGAAGCCAGTAAGCAAACAGCGAATCCATGGGTAATAGATATTTGCAATCAATCATT
>LSBG02000167.1:0-12198 GCA_001642375.2 Mentha longifolia
CGTCCCCCTCATATCTCCTTCGTTACTCATCGGTTTCGAACGATTCTTCAGTCGTTGTAACACTTATGAGATATAGAAGTATGGGGGTGGTCGAAGTCCGAAGTTCTCTCTGTCGATTCGTACGATTTTTTCCCTAGGCATCGTTTTTCTTGTTTCGTCCACCTCACATCCCCCTCATTACTCATCGGTTTCGCACGATTCTTGAGTCGTTGTAACACTTATGAGATATAGAAGAATAGGGGTGGTCGAAGTCCGAAGTTCTTTCAGTCGATTCGTATGATTTCTTTCCTAGGCATCATTTTTATTGTTTCGTCCCCTCACATCTCCGTCGTTACACATCGGTTTCGCACGATTCTCAAGTCGTTGTAACACTTATGAGATATAGATGAATAGGGGGTGGTCGAATGCCGAAGTTCTCTCAGTCTATTCTTACGATTTTTTCCCTAGGCATCATTTTCTTATTTCGTCCCCCTCACATCTCCTTCGTTACTCATCGGTTTCCACGATTCTCGAGTCGTTGTAACACTATGAGATAAGAAGAATAGGGGGTGGTCGAATTCCGATGTTCTCTCTGTCGATTCGTATGAGTTTTTCCCTAGGCTATAGTTTTCCTTTTTTCGTCCCCTCAGCATCTCCTTCGTTACTCATCGGTTTCGCACGATTCTTCAGTCGTTGTAACACTTATGGATAGTAAAGAATAGGGGGTGGTCGAAGTCCGAAGTTCTCTCTAGTCGATTCGTACTGATTTTTTCCCTAGGTATAGTTTTCCTTATTTCGTCCCCCTCATATCTCCTTCGTTACTCATCGGTTTTGCACGATTCTTTAGTCGTTGTAACACTTATGAGATATAGAAGAATAGGGGGTGGTCGAAGTCCGAAGTTCTCTCTGTCGATTCGTACGATTTTTTCCCTAGGCATCATTTTTCTTGTTTCGTCCCCCTCACTATCTCCTTCGTTACTCATCGGTTCGCACGATCTTGAGTCGTTGTAACACTTATGAGATATAGAAGAATAGGGGGTGGTCGAAGTCCGAAGTTCTCTCTGTCGATTCGTACGATTTTTTCCCTAGGGATCGTTTTCCTTGTTTGTCCCCCTCATATCTCCTTCGTTACTCATCGGTTTTGCACGATTCTTGAGTCGTTGTAACACTTATGAGATATAGAAGAATAGGGGGTGGTCGAAGTCCGAAGTTCTCTCTAGTCGATTCGTACGATTTTTTCCCTAGGCATCGTTTTCCTTGTTTCGTCCCCTCATATCTCCTTCGTTACTCATCGGTTTTGCACGATTCTTGAGTCGTTGTAACACTTATGAGATATAGAAGAATAGGGGGTGGTCGAAGTCCGAAGTTCTCTCTGTCGATTCGTACGATTTTTTCCCTAGGCATCGTTTTCCTTATTTCGTCCCCCTCATATCTCCTTCGTTACTCATCGGTTTTGCACGATTCTTGAGTCGTTGTAACACTTATGAGATATAGAAGAATAGGGGGTGGTCGAAGTCCGAAGTTCTCTCTGTCGATTCGTACTGATGTTTTCCCTAGCATCATTTTTCCTTATTTTCGTCCACTCTCTACTATCTCCTTATTACTCATCGGTTTCGCACGATTCTTGAGTCGTTGTAACACTTATGAGATATAGAGAATAGGGGGTGGTCGAAGTCCGAAGTTCTTTCTAGTCGATTCGTACTGATTTTTCACTAGGCAATCAGTTGTTTTGTTTCGTCCCTCACTATCTCCTTCGTTACTCATCGTTTTCGAACGATTCTTCAGTCGTTGTAACACTTATAGAGATAGAAGAATAGGGGTGGTCGAATGTCCGAAGTTCTCTCTGTCTATTCTTACGATTTTTCCCTTGGCATCATTTTCTTATTTCGTGCCCCTCACATCTCCTCTGTTACTCACGGTTTCGCACGATTCTCGAGTCGTTGTAACACTTATGAGATTAGAAGAATAGGGGGTGGTCGAAGTCCGAAGTTCTCTCTAGTCGATTCGTACTGATTTTTTCCCTAGGTATTGTTTTCCTTGTTTCGTCCCCCTCACATCTCCTTCGTTACTCATCGGTTTCGCACGATTCTTGAGTCGTTGTAACACTTATGAGATATAGAAGAATAGGGGGTGGTCGAAGTCCGAAGTTCTCTCAGTCGATTCGTACGATTTTTTCCCTAGGTATCGTTTTCCTTATTTTGTCCCCCTCATATCTCCTTCGTTACTCATCGGTTTCGAACGATTCTTGAGTCGTTGTAACACTTATGAGATATAGAAGAATAGGGGTGGTCGAAGTCCGAAGTTCTCTCTGTCGATTCGTACGATTTTTTCCCTAGGCATCGTTTTCTTGTTTCGTCCCCCTCAAATCTCCTTCGTTACTCATCGGTTTCGCACGATTCTTGAGTCGTTGTAACACTTATGAGATATAGAAGAATAGGGGGTGGTCGAAGTCCGAAGTTCTCTCAGTCGATTCGTACGATTTTTTCCCTAGGTATCGTTTTCCTTAGTTTCGTCCCCTCATATCTCCTTCGTTACTCATCGGTTTCGCACGATTCTCGAGTCGTTGTAACACTTATGAGATATAGAAGAATAGGGGGTGGTCGAAGTCCGAAGTTCTCTCAGTCGATTCGTACGATTTTTTCCCTAGGCATCGTTTTCCTTGTTTCGTCCCCTCTCACATCTCCTTCGTTACTCATCGGTTTTGCACGATTCTTGAGTCGTTGTAACACTTATGAGATATAGAAGAATAGGGGGTGGTCGAAGTCCGAAGTTCTCTCATGTCGATTCGTACGATTTTTTCCCTAGGCATCGTTTTCCTTATTTCGTCCCCCTCATATCTCCTTCGTTACTCATCGGTTTCGCACGATTCTTGAGTCGTTGTAACACTTATGAGATATAGAAGAATAGGGGGTGGTCGAAGTCCGAAGTTCTCTCTGTCGATTCGTACGATTTTTTCCCTAGGCATCGTTTTCTTGTTTCGTCCCCCTCACATCTCCTTCGTTACTCATCGGTTTCGCACGATTCTTGAGTCGTTGTAACACTTATGAGATATAGAAGAATAGGGGGTGGTCGAAGTCCGAAGTTCTCTCAGTCGATTCGTACGATTTTTTCCCTAGGCATCATTTTCCTTAGTTTCGTCCCCTCATATCTCCTTCGTTACTCATCGGTTTCGCACGATTCTTGAGTCGTTGTAACACTTATGAGATATAGAAGAATAGGGGGTGGTCGAAGTCCGAAGTTCTCTCTGTCGATTCGTACGATTTTTTCCCTAGGCATCATTTTCTTAGTTTCGTCCCCCTCACATCTCCTTCGTTACTCATCGGTTTCGCACGATTCTTGAGTCGTTGTAACACTTATGAGATATAGAAGAATAGGGGGTGGTCGAAGTCCGAAGTTCTCTCTGTCGATTCGTACGATTTTTTCCCTAGGCATCGTTTTCCTTATTTTGTCCCCCTCATATCTCCTTCGTTACTCATCGGTTTCGCACGATTCTTGAGTCGTTGTAACACTTATGAGATATAGAAGAATAGGGGGTGGTCGAAGTCCGAAGTTCTCCTCAGTTGATTCGTACGATTTTTTCCCTAGGTATCGTTTTCCTTATTTCGTCCCCCTCATATCTCCTTCGTTACTCATCGGTTTCGAACGATTCTTCAGTCGGTGTAACACTTATGAGATATAGAAGAATATGGGGTGGTCGAAGTCCGAAGTTCTCTCTGTCGATTCGTATGATTTTTCCCTAGGCATCATTTTTCTTGTATCGTCCCCCTCACATCCTCCTCCGTTATTCATGGTTTCGCACGATTCTCAAGTCGTTGTAACACTTATGAGATATAGAAGAATAGGGGGTGGTCGAATTCTGAAGTTCTCTCAGTCTATTTGTATGATTTTTTCCCTAGGTATCATTTTCCTTGTTTCGTCCCCTCACATATCCTTCGTTACTCATCGGTTTCGCACGATTCTCGAGTCGTTGTAACACTGATGAGATATAGAAGAATAGGGGGTGGTCGAAGTCCGAAGTTCTCTCAGTCGATTCGTACGATTCTTTCCCTAGGCATCGTTTTCTTATTTTCGTCCCCTCACATCTCCTTCGTTACTCATCGGTTTTGCACGATTCTTGAGTCGTTGTAACACTTATGAGATATAGAAGAATAGGGGTGGTCGAAGTCCGAAGTTCTCTCATTTCGATTCGTATGATTTTTTCCCTAGGGATCGTTTTCCTTATTTCGTCCCCCTCATATCTCCTTCGTTACTCATCGGTTTCGAACGATTCTTGAGTCGTTGTAACACTTATGAGATATAGAAGAATAGGGGGTGGTCGAAGTCCGAAGTTCTCTCTGTCGATTCGTACGATTTTTTCCCTAGGCATCGTTTTCTTGTTTCGTCCCCTCACATCTCCTCGTTACTCATCGGTTTCGCACGATTCTTGAGTCGTTGTAACACTTATGAGATATAGAAGAATAGGGGGTGGTCGAAGTCCGAAGTTCTCTCTGTCGATTCGTACGATTTTTTCCCTAGGCATCATTTTTCTTATTTTGTCCCCTCACATCTCCTTCGTTACTCATCGGTTTGCACGATTCTTGAGTCGTTGTAACACTTATGAGATATAGAAGAATAGGGGGTGGTCGAAGTCCGAAGTTCTCTCTGTCGATTCGTACGATTTTTCCCTAGGTATCGTTTTCCTTGTTTTGTCCCCTCACATCTCCTTCGTTACTCATCGGTTTCGCACGATTCTCGAGTCGTTGTAACACTTATGAGATATAGAAGAATAGGGGGTGGTCGAAGTCCGAAGTTCTCTCTAGTCGATTCGTACGATTTTTCCCTAGGCATCGTTTTCTTATTTCGTCCCCCTCACATCTCCTTCGTTACTCATCGGTTTCGCACGATTCTTCAGTCGTTGTAACACTTATGAGATATAGAAGAATAGGGGGTGGTCGAAGTCCGAAGTTCTCTCTGTCGATTCGTACGATTTTTTCCCTAGGCATCGTTTCCTTGTTTCGTCCCCCTCACATCTCCTTCGTTACTCATCGGTTTCGCACGATTCTTGAGTCGTTGTAACACTTATGAGATATAGAAGAATAGGGGGTGGTCGAAGTCCGAAGTTCTCTCAGTCGATTCGTACGATTTTTTCCCTAGGCATCGTTTTCCTTATTTCGTCCCCCTCATATCTCCTTCGTTACTCATCGGTTTTGCACGATTCTTGAGTCGTTGTAACACTTATGAGATATAGAAGAATAGGGGGTGGTCGAAGTCCGAAGTTCTCTCTAGTCGATTCGTACGATTTTTTCCCTAGGCATCGTTTTCCTTAGTTTGTCCCCCTCATATCTCCTTCGTTACTCATCGGTTTTGCACGATTCTTGAGTCGTTGTAACACTTATGAGATATAGAAGAATAGGGGGTGGTCGAAGTCCGAAGTTCTCTCTGTCGATTCGTACGATTTTTTCCCTAGGCATCGTTTTCCTTATTTCGTCCCCCTCATATCTCCTTCGTTACTCATCGGTTTCGCACGATTCTTGAGTCGTTGTAACACTTATGAGATATAGAAGAATAGGGGGTGGTCGAAGTCCGAAGTTCTCTCTGTCGATTCGTACGATTTTTTCCTAGGCATCGTTTTCTTGTTTCGTCCCCCTCACATCTCCTTCGTTACTCATCGGTTTCGCACGATTCTTGAGTCGTTGTAACACTTATGAGATATAGAAGAATAGGGGGTGGTCGAAGTCCGAAGTTCTCTCATGTCGATTCGTACGATTTTTTCCCTAGGCATCGTTTTCCTTATTTCGTCCCCCTCATATCTCCTTCGTTACTCATCGGTTTCGCACGATTCTTGAGTCGTTGTAACACTTATGAGATATAGAAGAATAGGGGGTGGTCGAAGTCCGAAGTTCTCTCTGTCGATTCGTACGATTTTTTCCCTAGGCATCGTTTTCCTTGTTTCGTCCCCTCACATCTCCTTCGTTACTCATCGGTTTTGCACGATTCTTGAGTCGTTGTAACACTTATGAGATATAGAAGAATAGGGGGTGGTCGAAGTCCGAAGTTCTCTCTGTCGATTCGTACGATTTTTTCCCTAGGCATCGTTTTTCTTGTTTCGTCCCCCTCACATCTCCTTCGTTACTCATCGGTTTCGCACGATTCTTGAGTCGTTGTAACACTTATGAGATATAGAAGAATAGGGGGTGGTCGAAGTCCGAAGTTCTCTCATGTCGATTCGTACTGATTTTTTCCTAGGCATCAGTTTTCTTGTTTGTCCCCTCACATCTCCTTCGTTACTCATCGGTTTCGCACGATTCTCGAGTCGTTGTAACACTTATGAGATATAGAAGAATAGGGGGTGGTCGAAGTCCGAAGTTCTCTAGTCGATTCGTACGATTTTTTCCCTAGGCATCGTTTTCCTTGTTTGTCCCCCTCACATCTCCTTCGTTACTCATCGGTTTCGCACGATTCTCGAGTCGTTGTAACACTTATGAGATATAGAAGAATAGGGGGTGGTCGAAGTCCGAAGTTCTCTCTGTCGATTCGTACGATTTTTTCCCTAGGCATCGTTTTCTTATTTCGTCCCCCTCACATCTCCTTCGTTACTCATCGGTTTCGCACGATTCTTCAGTCGTTGTAACACTTATGAGATATAGAAGAATAGGGGGTGGTCGAAGTCCGAAGTTCTCTCAGTCGATTCGTACGATTTTTTCCCTAGGTATCGTTTTCCTTATTTCGTCCCCCTCATATCTCCTTCGTTACTCATCGGTTTCGAACGATTCTTAGTCGTTGTAACACTTATGAGATATAGAAGAATAGGGGGTGGTCGAAGTCCGAAGTTCTCTCTGTCGATTCGTACGATTTTTTCCCTAGGCATCGTTTTTCTTGTTTCGTCCCCCTCACATCTCCTCGTTACTCATCGGTTTCGCACGATTCTTCAGTCGTTGTAACACTTATGAGATATAGAAGAATAGGGGGTGGTCTAAGTCCGAAGTTCTCTCAGTCGATTCGTATGATTTTTTCCCTAGGGATCGTTTTCCTTAGTTTCGTCCCCTCACATCTCCTTCGTTACTCATCGGTTTCGCACGATTCTTGAGTCGTTGTAACACTTATGAGATATAGAAGAATAGGGGGTGGTCGAAGTCCGAAGTTCTCTCTAGTCGATTCGTACGATTTTTTCCCTAGGCATCGTTTTCTTATTTCGTCCCCCTCATATCTCCTTCGTTACTCATCGGTTTCGCACGATTCTTGAGTCGTTGTAACACTTATGAGATATAGAAGAATAGGGGGTGGTCGAAGTCCGAAGTTCTCTCAGTCGATTCGTACGATTTTTTCCCTAGGCATCGTTTTCCTTAGTTTCGTCCCCCTCATATCTCCTTCGTTACTCATCGGTTTCGCACGATTCTTGAGTCGTTGTAACACTTATGAGATATAGAAGAATAGGGGGTGGTCGAAGTCCGAAGTTCTCTCATGTCGATTCGTACGATTTTTTCCCTAGGCATCGTTTTCCTTAGTTTCGTCCCCCTCATATCTCCTTCGTTACTCATCGGTTTGCACGATTCTTGAGTCGTTGTAACACTTATGAGATATAGAAGAATAGGGGGTGGTCGAAGTCCGAAGTTCTCTCTGTCGATTCGTACGATTTTTTCCCTAGGCATCGTTTTCCTTATTTCGTCCCCCTCACATCTCCTTCGTTACTCATCGGTTTCGCACGATTCTTGAGTCGTTGTAACACTTATGAGATATAGAAGAATAGGGGGTGGTCGAAGTCCGAAGTTCTCTCTGTCGATTCGTACGATTTTTTCCCTAGGCATCGTTTTCTTGTTTCGTCCCCCTCACATCTCCTTCGTTACTCATCGGTTTGCACGATTCTTGAGTCGTTGTAACACTTATGAGATATAGAAGAATAGGGGGTGGTCGAAGTCCGAAGTTCTCTCATGTCGATTCGTACGATTTTTTCCCTAGGCATCGTTTTCCTTATTTCGTCCCCCTCATATCTCCTTCGTTACTCATCGGTTTCGCACGATTCTTCGAGTCGTTGTAACACTTATGAGATATAGAAGAATAGGGGGTGGTCGAAGTCCGAAGTTCTCTCTGTCGATTCGTACGATTTTTTCCCTAGGCATCGTTTTCTTATTTCGTCCCCCTCACATCTCCTTCGTTACTCATCGGTTTCGCACGATTCTTGAGTCGTTGTAACACTTATGAGATATAGAAGAATAGGGGGTGGTCGAAGTCCGAAGTTCTCTCATGTCGATTCGTACGATTTTTTCCCTAGGCATCGTTTTCCTTATTTCGTCCCCCTCATATCTCCTTCGTTACTCATCGGTTTCGCACGATTCTTGAGTCGTTGTAACACTTATGAGATATAGAAGAATAGGGGGTGGTCGAAGTCCGAAGTTCTCTCAGTCGATTCGTACGATTTTTTCCCTAGGCATCAGTTTTCCTTAGTTTCGTCCCCCTCACATCTCCTTCGTTACTCATCGGTTTCGAACGATTCTTCGAGTCGTTGTAACACTTATGAGATATAGAAGAATAGGGGGTGGTCGAAGTCCGAAGTTCTCTCTAGTCGATTCGTACGATTTTTTCCCTAGGCATCGTTTTCCTTAGTTTGTCCCTCATCATCTCCTTCGTTACTCATCGGTTTCGCACGATTCTTGAGTCGTTGTAACACTTATGAGATATAGAAGAATAGGGGTGGTCATAGTCCGAAGTTCTCTCAGTCGATTCGTACGATTTTTTCCTAGGTATCGTTTTCCTTATTTTGTCCCCCTCATATCTCCTTCGTTACTCATCGGTTTCGAACGATTCTTCAGTCGTTGTAACACTTATGAGATCATAGAAGAATAGGGGGTGGTCGAAGTCCGAAGTTTCTCTCTGTCGATTCGTACGATTTTTTCCCTAGGCATCATTTTTCTTGTTTCGTCCCCTCACATCTCCTTCGTTACTCATCGGTTTCGAACGATTCTTCAAGTCGTTGTAACACTTATGAGATATAGAAGAATAGGGGGTGTCGAAGTCCGAAGTTCTCTTAGTCGATTCGTACGATTTTTTCCCTAGGGTATCATTTTCCTTGTTTCGTCCCCTCATATCTCCTTCGTTACTCATCGGTTTGCACGATTCTTGAGTCGTTGTAACACTTATGAGATATAGAAGAATAGGGGGTGGTCGAAGTCCGAAGTTCTCTCATGTCGATTCGTACGATTTTTTCCCTAGGCATCGTTTTCCTTATTTCGTCCCCCTCATATCTCCTTCGTTACTCATCGGTTTCGAACGATTCTTCGAGTCGTTGTAACACTTATGAGATATAGAAGAATAGGGGGTGGTCGAAGTCCGAAGTTCTCTCTGTCGATTCGTACGATTTTTTCCCTAGGCATCGTTTTCTTGTTTCGTCCCCCTCACATCTCCTTCGTTACTCATCGGTTTCGCACGATTCTTGAGTCGTTGTAACACTTATGAGATATAGAAGAATAGGGGTGGTCGAAGTCCGAAGTTCTCTCAGTCGATTCGTACGATTTTTTCCCTAGGCATCATTTTCTTGTTTCGTCCCCCTCATATCTCCTTCGTTACTCATCGGTTTCGCACGATTCTTGAGTCGTTGTAACACTTATGAGATATAGAAGAATAGGGGGTGGTCGAAGTCCGAAGTTCTCTCAGTCGATTCGTACGATTTTTTCCCTAGGCATCGTTTTCCTTATTTCGTCCCCCTCATATCTCCTTCGTTACTCATCGGTTTCGCACGATTCTTGAGTCGTTGTAACACTTATGAGATATAGAAGAATAGGGGGTGGTCGAAGTCCGAAGTTCTCTCAGTCGATTCGTACGATTTTTTCCCTAGGCATCGTTTTCCTTGTTTCGTCCCCCTCACATCTCCTTCGTTACTCATCGGTTTCGCACGATTCTTAAGTCGTTGTAACACTTATGAGATATAGAAGAATAGGGGGTGGTCGAAGTCCGAAGTTCTCTCAGTCGATTCGTACGATTTTTTCCCTAGGCATCGTTTTCTTATTTCGTCCCCCTCATATCTCCTTCGTTACTCATCGGTTTCGCACGATTCTTCGAGTCGTTGTAACACTTATGAGATATAGAAGAATAGGGGGTGGTCGAAGTCCGAAGTTCTCTCTGTCGATTCGTACGATTTTTTCCCTAGGCATCATTTTTCTTGTATCGTCCCCCTCACATCTCCTTCGTTACTCATGGGTTCGCACGATTCTCAAGTCGTTGTAACACTTATGAGATATAGAAGAATAGGGGGTGGTCGAAGTCTGAAGTTCTCTCAGTCGATTCGTATGATTTTTTCCCTAGGTATCATTTTCCTTGTTTCGTCCCCCTCATATATCCTTCGTTACTCATCGGTTTCGCACGATTCTCGAGTCGTTGTAACACTTATGAGATATAGAAGAATAGGGGGTGGTCGAAGTCCGAAGTTCTCTCAGTCGATTCGTACGATTTTTTCCCTAGGTATCGTTTTCCTTATTTCGTCCCCCTCATATCTCCTTCGTTACTCATCGGTTTCGAACGATTCTTCAAGTCGTTGTAACACTTATGAGATATAGAAGAATAGGGGGTGGTCGAAGTCCGAAGTTCTCTCTGTCGATTCGTACGATTTTTTCCCTAGGCATCATTTTTCTTGTTTCGTCCCCCTCACACCTCCTTCGTTACTCATCGGTTTCACACGATTCTTGAGTCGTTGTAACACTTATGAGATATAGAAGAAGAGGGGGTGGTCAAAGTCTGATGTTCTCTCAGTCTATTCGTATGATTTTTTCCCTAGGGATCGTTTTCCTTGTTTCGTCCCCCTCACATCTCCTTCGTTACTCATCGGTTTCGCACGATTCTTGAGTCGTTGTAACACTTATGAGATATAAAAGAATAGGGGGTGGTCGAAGTCTAAAGTTCTGTCGATTCGTATGATTTTTTCCGTAGGTATCATTTTCCTTGTTTCGTCCCCCTCATATCACCTTCGTTACTCATCGGTTTCGAACGATTCTTCAGTCATTGTAACACTTATGAGATATAGAAGAATAGGTGGTGGTCGAAGTCCGAAGTACTCTCAGTCGATTTGTATGATTTTTTCCCTAGGCATCGTTTTTCTTGTTTCGTCCCCCTCACATCTCCTTCATTACTCATCAGTTTCGCACGATTCTTCAGTCGTTGTAACACTTATGAGATATAGAAGAATAGGGGGTGGTCGAAGTCCGAAGTTCTCTCTGTCGATTTGTACGATTTTTTCCCTAGGCATCGTTTTCTTATTTCGTTCCCCTCACATCTCCTTTGTTACTCATCGGTTTCGCACGATTCTTGAGTCGTTGTAACACTTATGAGATATAGAAGAATAGGGGGTGGTCGAACTCCAAAGTTCTCTCAGTCAATTCGTATGATTTTTTCCCTAGGGATCGTTTTCCTTGTTTCGTCCCACTCATATCTCCTTCGTTACTCATCGGTTTCGAACGATTCTTCAGTCGTTGTAACACTTATGAGATATAGAAGAATAGGGGGTGGTCGAACTCCAAAGTTCTCTCAGTCAATTCGTATGATTTTTTCCGTAGGCATCATTTTTCTTGTTTCGTCCCCCTCACACCTCCTTCGTTACTCATCGGTTTTGCACGATTCTTGAGTCGTTGTAACACTTATGAGATATAGAAGAATTGGGGGTGGTCGAATTCCGAAGTTCTCTCAATCTATTCGTACGATTATTTCCTAGGCATCGTTTTTCTTGTTTCGTCCCCCTCACATCTCCTTCATTACTCATCGGTTTCGCACGATTCTTCAGTCGTTGTAACACTTATGAGATATAGAAGAATAGGGGGTGGTCGAAGTCCGAAGTTCTCTCTGTCAATTTGTACGATTTTTTCCCTAGGCATCGTTTTCTTATTTCGTCCCCCTCACATCTCCTTCGTTACTCATCGGCTTCGCACGATTCTTGAGTCGTTGTAACACTTATGAGATATAAAAGAATAGGGGGTGGTCGAAGTCCAAAGTTCTGTCGATTCGTATGATTTTTTCCGTAGGTATCATTTTCCTTGTTTCGTCCCCCTCATATCACCTTCGTTACTCATCGGTTTCGAACGATTCTTCAGTCATTGTAACACTTATGAGATATAGAAGAATAGGTGGTGGTCGAAGTCCGAAGTACTCTCAGTCGATTTATACGATTTTTTCCCTAGGCATTGTTTTTCTTGTTTCGTCCCCCTCACATCTCCTTCGTTACACATTCCTGGTTTTAAAGAAAAAGATATCCCAACAAAA
>LSBG02000168.1:0-103098 GCA_001642375.2 Mentha longifolia
TGGGATGGAGGTAGTATTAAAGAAGAAGTACCCACTTAAAGTCGTAGGGGAAGAAAAGTGTTGATTCCTGTGGCCTTCCTTCTCTAGCTTCTGAACAAGATACTGATATGTACAATCCATGGGAACAAAACCCTTGAGCACCATTTCCTCAAACATGGAACAAGCACGATCGATCCTCCCGTTCCTCGAGAGGCACAATCCATGGGGAACAAAACCCTTGAGCACCATTTCCTCAAACATGGAACAAGCACAATCGAGCCTCTCGTTCCTCGAGAGGCGAGCAAACCAGTAGAGAATAAGCTTCTGGTGTATCCCCAGGGGACTCGGCCACTTGGCTGTTTTCAACTGGCCTCTAGATGTACCTGTTGTGGAGTACGGTAACTCTGCTTAATTCACAACAACAACAAAAACAATAGATGTGCATGAGTCACACAACAGTATACTATAATGAAAGATTTACAACTCTTCAACTGCAACATTTTCTAAATTCCTGATTATTTCATCAAAAGATTCACAACTCTCGAATTGAATTCAACCAAACTTAAACCTCCACATCAATCATGAAGAAGAACCTTCAACGCCTCAAATGATCACTGTATCAGTAAAAAAAATATCTGAAGCAAAGAAGACTATCTCCACAGAAAATGAAAACCGTGTAAGGTGTTTGAATAATCTAATCGAAGCAAGATACGAAATGCAAAATCACAAAATTAAAATTTCCAACACCATAAATCCATATGAACACAAACATTTAATCGAAAACTTCATAAATCTCATAAAAGAGGGAAAAAACAAATTTTATTGATAGATGAAAAAGATTACACAGTATAACTACAGCTAGGAGTATTTATACTACCTATTACAACTGACGTGGCATGAGCCAAAAAACTAACTAAATGCGAAATGAAAAATGCACTTTTACTCCACAGCTCTAACCCTTTCATCACCTCCTTCATCCCTCAAACCACCTTAAGCCATGCACCAATAATCTGTATATACCACATTACTCCCCTCAAGATGGGAGTGGAATATAGAATGAAATCCCATCTTGCCAAGAATCCTATAAAAGGCTGTAGAAGGCAAGGCTTTGGTGAATATATCCGCAAGTTGAAACTCCCCCTTAATATGTAAAGGCTGGATGATTCCTTGCAAGTAATTATCCCTAATTGTGTGACAATCAATCTCTATGTGTTTGGAACACTCGTGAAATGTAGAATTAGAGGTAAGATAAATAGCAGATTGGTTGTCAAAAAGAGAAGAGCATGTTTAGTATGAGATACCCCAAAATCCTTGAGTAGATTGAGAAGCCAAACCACCTCACAACAGGCTTGTGCCATGGCATGATATTCAGCCTCAACTGAAGATCTAGAAACTGTGGTTTGTTTCTTAGAACGCCAAGAAAGAATAGAACCTCCCAAGAAAGTACAAAAACCTATAACATACTGTCTACTATCTTTACAAGCAGCCCAATCTGCATCAGCAAAGGCACTGAGTTCCAGGGATGAAGAAGAAGAAAAGAGCAAACCATTTCCAGCAGTGCCGTTGATGTATCTGAGAATTCTATTTGCAGCAAACATGTGATGAGCATAAGGTTTGGCAATAAATTGGCTAAGTATGTGAACAGCAAAAACCAAATCTGGCCGAGTAATGCAGAAGTAGAGAAGTCTACCAATTAATCTCCCGTAGGCCTTCTATCATATAAAGTGTCACCCTCTTGAGATAAAGAAACATTAGCATCCATAGGGGTTTTGTGTGGTTTACAACCAAGCATACCAGTATCTTGAAGAAGATCTAAGCAATATTTTCTTTGGCAAAGAAAAATACCAGCATTACTTCTAGCAATTTCCAAGCCTAAGAAATATTTAGGAGTCCCCAGATCCTTGTAATTGAAATGAGTGCTCAGATAAAGCTTGAATTCATCAATAAGTGCATAACTATTTGAGGCAATGAACATATCATCAACATAAATGATCAAGCCTAAGAATGTATCAACATCATGTTTGAAGAAAAAAGAATGATCAGAATGAGATTGGTGCAGTCCAAATCCTAACAAGGCTGTGGAAAATTTGATGAACCAGCCTTGAGGTTTGTCTCAAACCATATAAGGATTTGTTAAGTTTACACAGAGTAGAAGGTGGATACTTACCTTCAGGTGCCAAACCAGGAGGCATGTCCATGTAAATATCCTCCTTTAAATCTCCATAAAGAAACGCATGATTGATATCCAAATGACTCAAAAACCAGCCTTTGGCTCTTGCAAGGGTAAACATAAGTTTGACAGATACCAGTTTAGCAACTAGGGAAAAGGTGCCAATGTAATCAATCCCTGCCAACTGTGTGTAGCCCTTGGCTACTAGTCTGGCTTTAAACCATTCCACATTAGATAAAAATTTCACCTTATATACCCATTTACAACCTATAGTTGTCTTTCCAGAGGGCAAAGAAACTAAATCCCATGTGTTGTTACGAACGAGAGCATCCAACTCAGTCCTCATGGCAGCCTGCCACTTAGGATATTGGGTAGTTGTTTATAGAAATGAGGTTCAGAAATAGCAACTATGGAATTACAAAAAGAGGTATATGCAACAAAAATATGAGAAGTGGAAAGAATACTATGTATATGATATGGTGTGGAACCACAGCTCCACACACATAATCTTGGAGATGAGCAGGGGTTTTAGTATGCCTTCCTGATGTGGTTCTAGAAGGAGCTTGAACTAAGGGCAATGAAGAAGATGGTGCAGAATCTGAGAGTGTATGAGAAGGAATAGAAGAGAAAGGTAAATCAGAATCAAACAATGGAAAAACAGGTGAAGAGAGTGAAGAAAAAGGGAATTCTGTCTCACGGAAGACCACATGTCTGCTAATGAAAATGTCATTAGTGGACAGATTCAGTAGCTTATAACCCTTGTACCCTGGTGGATATCCTAGCAAAATACATTTTTGTGCTCTGGGACTAAATTTAGTCCTGTTTCTGTCTAATGTAGAAGCATAACATAAACAGACAAAAACTCTTAAATGTGAATATTCAGGAGGTTTTTGAAACAAAATTTCAAAAGGAGGAAAGGCAGAAGTAGGTAGCCTATTTATCAGATAGGAAGTTGTGAGGATGCACTCACCCCAATAAGCTAATGGTATATGTGACTGGAAAAATATACCACAAGCTATATTTAGCAAATGCTGATGTTTTCTCTCAACTCTAGCATTCTGCTGTGGTGTCTCAACACAAGAGTGTTGGACAACAGTTCCATATTCATCATACAATGAGGAAAGAGAAAATTAAGACCCATTATCACAACAGATAATTTTTATGGAAGTATTAAATTGAGTTCTAACTTGTTTAAAGAAGTTAGGAAGAATAGTAGAGACATCAGATTTAGATTTCATCAAATAAGTCCATAGAAATCTTGAATAACATCCACTATAGTCAAAAAGTACTTATAGCCTTGAATAGTACATGGGCTAAAAGGTCCCCATACATCACAATGAACCAAATCAAAACAATGCGAGGCTAAAGAAGTAGACTTAGGAAAAGATAACTTCCTCTGCTTAGCAAGAGGGCATACATGACATATTTGTTGCTGTGAACTAGACAAAGGAATTACAAAACTCATGGTTTTCAACTTGCCAAAAGCAGGATGGCCTAACCTTGAATGCCACAAATTAATGGATAAAGCAGAATTTATGACAGGTGCATAACTGAGAACATAAAGATTTCCTACTCTATGTCCCATCCCAATCACCTTCTTCTTGGCAGAATCTTGAAACACAGAAGAGTCTTTAGTGAATTGGACTGTAAAATTTCCACCGGATAACAAAGAACTGACAGACACAAGTTATCGGAGAAGCTATGAACAAAATGGACTGAATGAAGCAAATGATCATCAGACACTATTACTGAACTAGTTTTCAGAATAGGAACTTGTTGCTTATTGGGCAATGTAACAAAAGCATTGATGAGAGGAATTGAATCTGTGGAAAGATCTAAAGTACAACACACATGATGTTGTTGCACCTGTATCAATAAGCCAAGTCATGGAGTTAGAGGCTGAAATAGCTAAAATAGAAAACATATTACTGAAACTGTGGCTAGGATCAAAAGTAGGTAAAGATGGCTGAATGAACTGAGTGGAAGTGGATGGATTGAGTGAGGCAGGTTGCTGTGAAGAAGAGTTGTTAACATTCATCTGCTACTGTAGGAAGGAAATGAGTTGAGAACACTGATCTGCTATCAGACTTACTTGAGATGCACCTGCATCATTAGTCACACCCTCACTAGCAACATTGTGACTCAATTAACTTGGAGATGTGGTTTAATGAGGTAAAAACGCGTAAGTAATTTTTTTTAAAGGTTTAATCAAAGTGCGCAGCGAAAGCATTGTGACCCTCCAATTCTAAGAAGATACGCATTGGCAATACGAATAATATCATCATCTACACTACCTACATTACGAGAGTTGATCAAAAGAGTTCCAGAGTTTAATGGTTATTTCACAGAGAGAAAAAGCCGTAAACTAAGGAAAAACATAGAGAATTCTAAATTAGTTTTGATGACATACGAGGAATGATTTGAATAGTGATGAATTAGAAATAAGGAGACAACTGACTGCTTAAATGGAAAGATAAAAATAAAAATAAAAATAAAAAAATAAAAATAAAATTAAAAATGAAGAAATGTTGATGAACTTTGTCATTTAGTCATTAGTGGATTAAGAAACACTTGTACTATTCAAAAAAATTAGTCCTAGCAACGAGTTAACACTTGCTAATGCTTAACGTGGAAAATAGGACGAACTAAATTTCACCTCTTAAAATTAGGATAAGCTGTGATCAATGGAAATGTAGGTCCGAAAATATTAAGAAAATCATTGAAGTAATCATAAGAAGATTAGGAAATTAAGATAGTGCACGATTGACAAAATCTTATACTCCGTAGTAATATTAGAAAAGGGGGGGGGGGGGGGGGAAGATGGATTTTAAAAATTGGTAGTCACTAGATCAAAGAATTATATCCATGAAATAAATATTTAGATTTTAGAAGAAAGATAGACAAGGACTTTGACTTATATGAATGACTAGAAGAAATATCTCAAAGATTAATCATGATTTCGTTTTCTAGAACACATCACAGTGAATCTCAAGAGTTAATACTGCGGACATGTTTGTGTGACCCGATCAATTATTCCCTATGAAAGCTTTTAAATGAACTAAGTAGATTTATATAGAGCAAGTATCACCCATAAGTGCAAGATTGATGATTAAAGACACCAACAAATATACCAATATTATGGATCCATTCACGTTTCTGTAAACTTGCTTTTATTTGAGATAAAGTGATCAGTTTAGTTCTAAGAATTATTATGATATATTGGTATTTAAAATTTTGATTGGGGAGAATATGTTGTTCATGACCGCTGCTCCACGTTGACTCCGAGGTAACATAATATGCATTCGTGAAATATATTATTGCTTTCACTAAAGTTATGGGTGGGTAAGCTATTTTTTTTTTGGAATATTCGAAAGTTTGATAGTTACAAGATGCATAATATGTTGAAGTTTAAGTGATCCTCAATGGATATAATGTTACACTTGATATGATCAATTGTTATGTTTTGTGTTTCCAACACATTCCTAATAAAATTTGTTTATGATTATTTTCAAAGAAGTTTCAGATTAAGTTCATAATATGTACTCCGTCTTAGAAACATATCAAGTTAATTTCAAGGACGAAATTATTTTAGGGGGATCGATTGTAATATCCCACACAAATTTTAAATATTAATTTATAAAAAATGAAGTTTATTATTATTTTTATTAAGTTATTTGCTATTTCATATTGTTAAATCATTTCCTTATAAAATTCTAATAGTTATGGATTTGATATTTATGTTTGCAGGTTGTCCGATTCTTAGAGCTACGATGTGCCGCTAGAAAAAAGAAAAGAAAAGAAAAAGAACATGAGATTTAATGAAAATGAGTTTAGAATAAAGGCAGTGACTTTTCTACCCACTATAGCATAGTTTTTACAATATTTATCGCCGGAATAGTTTTTTAATAAATCTACCCAATTTTTACATGAATGCCCCAAAATACCCTTTATGACAGCTTTCTCTTTCCCCACCTATTTTTTGTCTCTTTGCAAAAAAAAAATTCTTTTTTTTTCGTTTTTATTCCTTTCTTTTTTGTTTTTCTAAATGTTAGAAAATACGGAATTTATATTTTTTACGAACAGTAAGAAGGTACGAACTTGTGAAATTCGTACCATATTTTGAATTGTTATCTTTAATGTAATATGCAAGGTGTGCTTGTTGAAACATTTTCTCTTACCGCTTTCAATGAGGTACGAAATGTGAAATTCGTACCAAAATCGAATAAGAATTTAACATTTACATAGTTATTATATAGTTATTGGTATGAATATGAGACGATTCGTACCAATTGCCTGTAATATAGTACGAACTGCATAAGTGAGTATGAAGTTATTGGTACGAAATATGAGTCAATTCGTACCATTTACATATGATATGTTACAAATTACAAGAAAGCAACATAAAAGCGAATTACGAATTACGGTTACCTATGATATATCAAAAAGTACAAATTTGTACCATATATTTATCACGAATTGTGAAATCCGTACCAAAGTCGAGTGAGAAATTCATATTTACTTAAATATATGATTATTGGTACGAATATAAGACGATTCGTGCCAATTAGATGTAGTTAAGTACGAATTACATAAGTAAGTATGAACTTATTGGTACGAATATGAGTCAATTTGTACATTTACCAAAGATATATTACGAATTACGCTTGTTTGAAGTGACTTGGCCTACTGCAACATCAAATTCATTTATGCTCAAGTAAAACGAGAACGAGAGATCTCAACTTATGAACTAGAAACACAAATCCACACTCGTCAAAACTGAAATTCATGAGCTAAAAAACAAGAAGTTACAGTGGCATACACTGAAAATAGGTACGAAATGCGAAACTCGTACCAACATAAATTAAAAAATAGGTACTAAAATTGTACATAATGTGCAGCAAAATGAACCAATTTCGTACCAACAACAGCTGCATATTACTGAATTCGAACCAAACTTAGACCCAAACCCTAAAATCGTACCAACTCAAAGGGTAATAGTACGATTTTTTATTTTCTAAATATATTCAATAGAAAGCATATTTCGTACCACACAATAGAATTACTGAAAACAACAGAAAAACAAATTACGAATACCTATGATATATTACAAATTACAAATTCGTACCATCTATTTGTCAAAAGACAACAGAAAAACAAGAAAACAGCAAAAGAAACTGAAAGTTCAACCCTAAATTCGAACCAAACTTAGACCCAAACCCTAAAATCATACCAACTCATAGTGTAATGGTACGATTTTTTATTTTCTTAATATAATTAACATAAAGCATATTTCGTACCAACAATCAGTATCAAGCCTGAAGAAGCCCGAATGAAAGCCCGAAGATCTAGCCTGCTTTCTCTTTCTTGGATCTCGTAGCAAAACGGAGCGGATACCTGAGAAGAAGACCACGCGGCGGAGAAGACGACACGGCGGAGGTGCTACGGCAGCGAAGAAGAAGACGCGGTGGATGTGCTACGGCAGCGATGGCTGAGGGAGGAGAAGTCGACGCAGTCACCGTCTCTGGGAACTTCGTTGAAGGCAAAGACATCGGGTTCTTCCCGAGGAGAAGACGGCATGGCGGAGACGGAGGCACTGTGGCGGTGACGAAAGGAGGCAGAGGTGCTGCAGCCACCGAGAGAGAGAGAGAGAGAGAGAGAGAGAGAGAGAGTTTTCAAATTTGAAAATGGGAAGAATGGTAGGAGGAAGAGAGAAAGAGAGGAAATATAGGATTTTGTGAGAAAGAGTTTTATGTATATATACTAAGGGTATTTTGGGGCATTCATGTCAAAATTGGGTAAATTTATTAAAAAACTATCCGGGCGATATATATTGTAAAAACTATCCTATAATGGGTAGAAAGGGGCATTTCCTCTATATATAAAATAAATGATTGAGTATAAATAATTGAGCATATATAGATGATTTAAATTATGAGACTTCTATTCAAATTGAAATTTTATGAAGACATATATATTAATCATATTAATATATTGATTAATTAGCCAAAATTATGAGAATTTAGCAAAATAATAAAAAAAAGTCATGGTTGATCGATATATTAAATAAATTAAAGATGGATAATTTGTGACGTTTTATTTTATATGAGTTCTCTATTGATAAAGTTTTATAAAAAGAAAGTCAATGTGGGATAGCTGTTTGTAAATAAAATTAACGAATATTAAACTACAGATTTAACAAAATATTCATGAAGATTTAAAATAATGCCCTGTAACTTTATAAGAAATTGAATACCAAAATTTTACTTTGTCTTAAATGAATATGACATGCGAATTGATAGAGTTGGACTTTTGTTTTTTACTTTATTTCATGAATAAAACAATGATAACATTGAAATATCAAAGAACAGATCTTCAACATCTACACACGTAAAGTATATATATTTATATATAGAGGATGGATCATATGTAAATAAGTTCTCATATGAGAAATAGGAATAGATATGGACCATTGATCTTTTTTAGATCTATGGTTGCTATTGATTTAAGCATGATTATAAGGTACAATAAGCATAATTCTATTTAAGCATCAATTTGTATATTAGAAAGCACAATTGTATATTAAGTATAATTCTATGTAGACTTAAGCATGAATTTGTTACTTTTAAGAATTATTCTCATTTTCTCACGCCATGATTTATTTACATGCGAACCCTCCCCTATATATATATATATATATATATATATATATATATTTATGCTAGACACGTGAATAATAAGCTTGAATTAGATAAACATAATAAGCTTGAACAATTTTATTCAAATTGAACATTCTATAAAGATATATATTAGTTAGATTAAAGTATTAATTAATAGGTAAAATTATGAGAATTTAGGAAAGTAATCAAGAAAAAATATGGTTGATCGACCTTTATTTTGCTATTATATATATATATAGATTATTATTATTGTTTAATTAATATCTAAAGCAAGTATTATTCATTTAGCTTTATTTTTATTATATTTATAGAATCACTTAGTTCATACCTAGTTTTAGCTCTTCATTAATTATGAAATTAAAATCACTATTTTCTTTTCTATTCTCATATTCTACAAATTAAATGCCCCTTTTTACCTATTATAGGATAATTTTTACAATATATATCGCCCGGATAGTTTTTTAATAAATTTACCCAATTTTGACATGAATGTCCCAAAATCCCTTAGTATATATACATAAAACTCTCTCTCACAAAATCCTATATTTCCTCTCTTTCTCTCTTCCTCCTACCATTCTTCCCATTTTAAAATTTGAAAACTCTCTCTCTCTCTCGGTGGCTGCAGCACCTCTGCCTCCTTCTGTCGCCGCCACAGTGCCTCCGTCTCCGCCACGTCGTCTTCTCCTCGGGAAGAACCCGATGTCTTTGCCTTCAACGAAGTTTCCCAGAGACGGTGACTGCGTCGACTTCTTCTCCCTCAGCCATCGCTGCCGTAGCACCTCCGTCGCGTCGTCTTCTTCGCCGCCATAGCACCTCCGCCGTGTCGTCTTCTCCACCGCGTGGTCTTCTTCTCAGGTATCCGCTCCGTTTTGCTACGAGATCCAAGGAAGAGAAACCGCAGACTAGATCTTCGGGCTTTCATTTGGGCTTCTTCAGGCCGGATACTGATTGTTGGTACGAAATATGCTTTATGTTAATTATATTAAGAAAATAAAAAATCGTACCATTACACTATGAGTTGGTATGATTTTAGGGTTTGGGTCTAAGTTTGGTTCGAATTTAGGGTTGAACTTTCAGTTTCTTTTGCTGTTTTCTTATTTTTCTGTTGTCTTTTGACAAATAGATAGTACGAATTTGTAATTTGTAATATATCATAGGTATTCGTAATTTGTTTTTCTGTTGTTTTTAGTAATTCTATTGTGTGGTACGAAATATGCTTTCTATTGAATATATTTAGAAAATAAAAAGTCGTACTATTACCCTTTGAGTTGGTACGATTTTAGGGTTTGGGTCTAAGTTTGGTTCGAATTCAGTAATATGCAGCTGTTGTTGGTACGAAATTGGTTCATTTTGCTGCACATTATGTACAAATTTAGTACCTATTTTTAATTTATGTTGGTACGAGTTTCACATTTCGTACCTATTTTCAGTGTATGCCACTGTAACTTCTTGTTTTTTAGCTCATGAATTTCAGTTTTGTCGAGTGTGGATTTGTGTTTCTAGTTCATAAGTTGAGATCTCTCGTTCTCGTTTTACTTGAGTATAAATGAGTTTGATGTTGCAGTAGGCCAAGTCACTTCAAACAAGTGTAATTCGTAATATATCTTTGGTAAATGTACAAATTGACTCATATTCCCAATAACTTCATACTTACTTATGTAATTCATACTTAACTACATCTAATTGGCACGAATCGTCTTATATTCGTACCAATAATCATATATTTAAGTAAATATAAATTTCTCACTCGACTTTGGTACGGATTTCACAGTTCGTGATAAATACATGGTACGAATTTGTACGTTTTGATATATCATAGGTAACCGTAATTCGTAATCGCTTTTCTATTGCTTTCTTGTAATTTGTAACATATCATATGTAAATGGTACGAATTGACTCATATTTCGTACCAAAAACTTTATACTCACTTATGCAATTCGTACTATATTACAGACAATTGGTACGAATCGTCTCATATTCATACCAATAACTATATAATAACTATGTAAATGTGAAATTCTTATTCAATATTGGTACGAATTTCACATTTCGTACCTCATTGAAAGCGGTAAGAGAAAATATTTCAACAAGCACACATTGCATATTACATTAAAGATAATAATTCAAAATATGGTACGAAATTCACAAATTCGTACCTCCTTACTGTTCGTAAAAAGTATAAATTTCGTATTTTTTAATATTAGAAAACAAAAAAGAAAGGAAAAAAAAATGAAAAAAAAAAATAAAATTTTGCAAAGAGACAAAATCTGCAAAGAGACAAAAAGTAGGTGGGGAAAGGGAAAGTTGTCATGAAGGGTATTTTGGGGCATTCATGTCAAAATTGGGTAGATTTATTAAAAAACTATCCAGGCGATAAATATTGTAAAAACTATCCTATAGTGGATAGAAAAGTCACTACCTCTTATATATATATATGTGTGTGTGTGTGTATATAATACATAAAGATAATATTATTTGCATATATTTATACGTATAATTAAATTCTTATGGATATAATTGATTAGTTATAGATAAAGCCTATTGAACTAATTGAAAAAAAATTGCCCATATTTTTAATTTCCTTTCTTTATAGATAAAATAATACTATTATATATGGGAATTCTCTCTCTGGAAGCTCTGGTAGCGTAGGTTAGTGGATTTTTTCTAACGTGTGCCACTGTACTTCACCATGACGAAAGGGGATGGACGAGGGAAGGGGAGGCCGAGGAAGGCGCCGGAGCTCGTGATTCAGCCTTAATTGGAGTTTTTTCCGACGGAATCTGTGGGTGCGGAGTGCTCGAATGCAGGGAAACCGGGGTAGCAGCTCATCTCAAATCCCTTAGGAATTGGTTCATCAAATGATTGAGCTTGAAATTCAGGCTTCGAATGCAAAACAGAGTGCGGATCTCAGAACTGAGGCTGAGAAAGAAGAAAAAGCGAGGAAATTGAAGAGGATAATGTACCTCCACTGCGTAAGAGGGGAATGACTTTGGGCTATGTTGCGCCGCAAATTCGACAAGGTATTCCTACTCCTAAGTTGGTTTTATCTGAGATTGAACGTGAAGCTGACAAATGGAAGAATGCGGTTATTTTCTATGTTATCGGCGATTCACCTACAATTGCCTATCTCACAAAATTTATGCAAACTCAATGTGACTTAGAAGGCAATTTTGAGATTTTCTATCACAATGAAGGGTATTTTGTGATTAAGTTTGTGCTTGCTTCTGACAAGGATAAAATGCTGTTTGAGGGCCCTTATATGCTTGCTAGTAGACCTACTATTGTAAAGGAGTGGTCAATGGATTTCTGTTTTGAAAAGGAAGTACTCAAGGAAATTCCATTATGGATTAGGCTTCCCAAATTACCTCTCACCTGTTGGAGTGAAGACTCTCTCAGTAGGATAGGTAGTGTTATTGGGAAACCAATATGTGCGGATGAATGCACCTCTCAACAAAAAAGAATTTCTTATGCAAGGCTCTTGGTTGAAGTAAATATAACCAAGCCTTTAGTATACAAGGTTCAGGTAGAAGGGGATAAAGGGAGGGTGTTGGAACAATAAGTATACTATGAGTGGGCTCCTCTCTTTTGCCAGAAATGCCATGCTGTTGGACACATCTGTAAAGAGAAGAGCACAGTGCCAATCCAAAAACAACAATGGCAGTTGAAGGATAAAGGAAAAGGGATTGTGGTGGAGGATGCTAAGGAAAAAAAGGTCTGGAGTGAGCCTAAAAGAACCACTGCTCCTTCTATACAAGTTGGTCACATTGAAATTCCAACTGGGAGTGGTTTTCAAAGTTTGGAGTATACTATTTTAACTAAAGAGGGCGGGGACCTTTTCCCCTTTGTTGGAACATGAGGCTCATACTATGGAATGTGAGAGGCTGCAATAAGCCTTTCAAGCAGAAGGAAATAAAAGTCCTACTGCAAAGTAATAAAGTGAATGTTGCAGTCCTTCTAGAAACTAGAGTTAAAAAAGAAAAAGTAGGAAAGATATGTATGAGATGGAGTCACATTAATAACTACAACTTAGCTGTTAATGGCAGAATATGGATTAATTGGAATCCAAGGATAATGGCAGATAGATGTGTTGTAGAGCATGAACAGGCAATATTATGTGAGATTTTGCAGGTGCATACTGGTCAAACTCAACTTCTACTTGTTGTTTATGCTTTAAACATTATGGAACAGAGGAAGCAATTACAGGCGTTTGTAGTTCAGCATCTGCAGGCTACACAACTTCCAGTGTTAGTAGGAGGGGACTTTAATGCAATATTATCTATAGATGACAGGTATCAAGGTAACACGGTGCATAATGCAGAGGTAGAGGATTTCCAGCAATGTCTTGATGTGTGTGGAATGCAAGAAGTTAGGGCTGTTGGTCCTCAATTCACTTGGACTAATAAACAAGAGGGTGGGAGTAGAATCTGTTCAAATATAGATCGATGTTTTGCCAATGCCATGTGGTTCTCTGAGTACTCAAGCCTAGTAGTGGAAAGAATTGAAAAGAGTGTCTCAGATCACTGTCCACAATTACTCAATTTTGCCAAAGAGGTGCCCAGAAAAGGATTATTCAAATTCTATAATGTTATTGCTGACCATGAGAACTTCCAACAGATTTTGCAGGAAAATTGGGGGCCGAGTAGGTCTTCTTGCCTCTTAAGAGACATTTGGATAAAGTGTAAAAGGCTAAAGACACCATTGAAAGAATTGAACTCTCAATGGTTTATGAAGACTAAAGAAAGAGTCTATGGCATCAGGGGAACATCTGTATACTATCCAGAAACACTGCTCTCGGGATCTTACTAATCTTAATCTGATTCAAGAAGAAAAGAGAGTGAGGGAGGAGCTGGAAAGATGGAGTCACATTGAGAAGAGTATATGGCAACAAAAAGCTCGGATTGATTGGCTCAAACTCGGGGACTCTAACACAAAATACTTCCATGCTTATGCTAGAGTGAGGTAGAACTCCAATACCATCCAGAGGCTAATTAGGGCTGATGGATCTATGTTTCTGGGTCAGGCACAACTCAAGAAGGAAATGAGGGACTTTTATAAACAACTAATGGGAACAACAGCGGAGGAATTGTCTATGGTGGATAGGCAGATTGTTGATAGGGGCCCTAAGTTGAATTTTCAACAACAACAACTTCTAAATGGGGGCTGCACTGCACAGGAGGTAAGAGATGCTTTGTTCAGTATGCCATCTAGCAAAGCTCCAGGTATAGATAGGTACAATGCTTATTTCTTTAAGAAGAGTTGGCCTATCATAGGCCACGAGATAGTGCAGGCTGTGCAGCAATTCTTTGTTACTGGATATCTCCCAAAAGAAATTAATGTTGCTCTCATAACTCTATTGCCAAAATATGAAAATGCTACCTCAATAAGGGAGTTTAGGCCTATAGCCTACTGCACTGTATTGTATAAAATCATTTCTAAAATTCTTGCTAACCGGTTGAAGGGGGTGTTGGATTCTGTCATCAGTGGCAGTCAATCTGCTTTTGTGAAAGGAAGATTGATCCTTGATAATATAATACTTAGCCATGAATTAATTAAGGGGTACAATAGGAAACAAATTTCTCCTAGGTGCATGGTGAAAGTAGATATTCAAAAGGCCTATGATTATGTGGAATGGCCTTTTGTGAAATACATGATGATTGAGTTGGGGTTTCCTCATAGATATATACAATGGGTTATGGTCTGTTTGACAATTGTGGATTATGTTTTTACTGTTAATGGGGAACAAACTGAACCTTTTGCAGCCAAGAAGGGTCTTAGATAGGGAGATCCTATTTTTCCTTACTTGTTTGTGATCTGTATGGAATATCTGAACATGAGCTTGTTAGGATTGAAATTTGATAAACAGTTTCACTATCATCCAAGATGCAAGAGGTTAGGACTCACCCATATGTGCTTTGCTAATGATCTCCTTCTATTTGCACGAGGGGATACAACTTCTATCAAGCAATTACTGGAGGTTCTGGAAAAGTTTGCTACAGTTTCAGGACTCAAAGCAAATCAGCTAAAGAGTAGCATTTATTTTGGGGGAGTTGCAGAAGGAACTAAATAGGAAATATTAAATATTTCAGGGATGCAGGAGGGGCAGCTACCTTTCAAGTATCTTGGTGTACCTCTTTCTACCCAAAAGCTGAGTGTTCTTCAATGCCAACCGCTGGTCAAGAGAATATTACAAAAGATAAATTGTTGGGCAACAAAGTTTCTTTCATATGCTGGAAGGGTGCAACGGATTAAATCTGTTCTATTTGGTATCCAAACTTATTGGAGTCAAATTTTTGTACTGCCACAGAAGGTTTTGAAGATGGTACAACAGGCATGTAGAGTGTTCCTATGGATAGGGAAAGCTGAACTTTCTAAACGAGCTTTGGTTGCTTGGGACAAGATAGAGCTACCTTATTGTGCTGGAGGTCTGAATATTATGAATATGAAATGGTGGAACAGAGCTGCTATCTGCAAGCTATTCTGGAGTTTAACACAAAAAAAAGATAGGGTTTGGATTCAATGGGTTCATGGCTATTATATCAAAGGAAAGGATGTTTATGAGACGGAACCACCACAACAAAGTTCTTGGATGATAAGGAAGATCTTTGGGGCAAAGGAGTACTTGAGTAAGCTGCAAAATGGGAAGGATTGGATGCAAAAGCCTCAGTTCTCAACGAGGGAGCTCTATAAAGCATTTATGGGGGACCCTCTTAGAAAACCATGGGCCAAAATGGTATGTCAAAACCCTGCATCTCCTAAATATAAATTCATAACTTGGCTACTGATGCATGAGAGATTAGCCACCTGTAGTTACTTGCTAAGGGTAGGTATACAGGTAGACCACACATGTTGTTTCTGTGGACATGATATTGAAACACTTGATCACATGTTCTTTGGGTGTGCATTTACTACATCAATCTGGGTTGGAGTAGTCAATGGTAGTGGGATAAGTGGCAGACCTCGACCATGGACTGAAGAGAGAGCTCATATCCTCACTCACTGTTCTACTAATAGTGGGAAGCAGAGGGTGTATAGATGCAAGGTTTCTGTTATGGTATATCATATTTGGCAGGAAAGGAACCAGAGGAGATTGCAGGGCAAGCACAACACAGCTGAAAGTATCATTAAGCAATGTAAGATAATAATGGCTTGGTGTGGGAGGAAAGATAAGAAGATAGCTAGGTGGTTTACTTGAGATAGAGTGGTAATATAGTCACTATATGTTTCCTACTATGAGAAAGGCATCTCTGTAATTATGCAGTTTCGTTGAGGTGATGCAATAAAGAAGAAAATTTGTACCAAAATAAATAAATAAATACTATTATGGGAGTAAATATATACAGAGTATTAATTTATTTTAGAAATATTTAAACTTTTGAAAAGTTTAATTTTATGATTTTTTTATTAATAAATTGATTTTTGTTTAATTTATGATCTCAAATCGATTTTTGAGAGATACAACTTCATCGATAGGAAAACTCAAACATGATGGGGTCATCTCAAATAAAATTTTACGAAGTTTATATACATGAAGAGAAGATGACTTCATTCATAAGAAAAGTTATATGTCATGGAGTAATCCTTAATCAACATTTAAAAGAGTTAATAGACGACTTGAATTGAAAACGAGTAAACATATCCGAGAAATGTCAACTTTCCTTAACAATCATCTAATTGACTGGTGGTTTGACATTCTATCATTCAATATTTATATCAAACGACGGGCGGCTTTACGTTAAAATGAATATAACCATGTGAAAAAATCATACCTCTAATTGAGCTTTTTTTTCCCCCCTAATCACATCTCTCCTAATCTATTTCTATGACAATAATCAATGGGCTGATTCACATTCAAAGTGAGTAAAACTAACCGAGTAACGCTAGACCTCATTAGTCTATTCATTCAAATTCAGTTTGATGCTATTTTCAGCCTACCTATAATCTTAAAATAAAAAATTATGCTCGTCCTGACATTTAAATTAATTACAACTTTAAAAAAATAAGTTTTATGTTTAGTGTGTTTTTGTGTGATTTTATATCGTTTGCGTGAGTTTGTTTTTGTCTACTTTGTTCGTCTTTATTGTTTATTTTCATGTGTTTTAGGTGATTTGGCGTCGTATGGTGAGAAGAGTGTCACGCAAAGAAAAAGGTGCAAGAAACGAGAAGAGTAGGATTGTCGAGGAAGAGTCGAAAGAGGAAGAAAAGCATCCAGAAGCTCGCGATCGAGAAGTTGTCTGCGGCCGCGAAGTCTGGCGGATTACTACTATTTTATTTCCTAGTTTATTTAGGATTTTGTTCCATCTATAAATATGTAAGGGTTTTAGACGAAAAATACTTTTGACACATTATTCTCTCTTTAGTTTTAGTCTCAAAACACTTTAGTTTTAGTTTGAATCTTTCTTGAAGAAGTTTGTGATCCGGATTCGAGTTCTTCGTTCTTGCATTTAATTCAAGCTTTTCATTCCTTTTAAGTTCTTTGTTTTTCATTCGTCTTTCGGTTTCATTAGTTTAATTTAATTTCTTAGATTGGTTTTTAGGGTTCCTTGCATGTTCTTTGTTTTATTTATGTGATTGCTTTTAAAGTTTTAATTATTCACTTTAATTCTCTTAGATTTATTTTTACAAGCATGTTTAGATTTCTTTGCACTAGTCTAGTTTCAATTGTTTCCTCTATAGCTTTCCTTTCAATTCATGCCTAGATAGATTTATTCTTTTTAATCTAGTTTAAAGTTTAAGCCTAAATTTACTTGCGTTAATTGCTTATTTGATTTTAAGTACTTTCAAGTCTAGAATAGATTTAATTGCTTTCATTTAGTTTATTGCCTAGGTATAAATTCTTAAAACCCTAAATATTTAATTGCTTTTGTAGAGTGTTTAGTGTGTGAGTTTCATATAATTGATTACCTTGTTAAGTTTTCCTCGAGATTCGACATTCGGGTTTTTACTTGCTTGTTCTACGATAGATCTAGTTCTATTGCTAGCACTTTAGGTGAAACATTCTACTTCTTTGCAATTAAATTAAACTGCTTGAGAAATTATATATTTTTCTGACCTAATTTTTTGTTAAAGTAAACAACGAGTGACTTCAGAAATATTATCTATCTTGAACTATTCTTGTATTTTTCTATTTTTCTATTTTTGTATTTCGATTGTTTGGACTTATAACCTTTTCAATTGATTTATAGGTATTTTATGCAAGTTAATCATATTGGTTTTTTTTAGAGAATCGATAGGATAACCCATGCATAAAAGAGTTAAAAAAAATAAAATAACTTGACATTCAAAATGAGCAGCTACCTAAGACATGTTACACCTAATTGACATATTTTCTAATAATTCGAGGAATGTTACACCTCTTTATCCGATTTTTGAATTACATAGAACAATGAATGACTTGATATTAAAAAAAGAATATAACTACATGTGAAAATATTATCTCTTCTTTTAACCTATTTTTTTATATCATCCTATTTTTTTAAATAAATGCTCACATTTTTTCCCCTTATAAATTTGCCGCAATACTATAACGTAAAAATCATTATATACTCTCTATATCCACCAAAAGTTGATCATTTTCTTTTTTGACACGCGTTTCCACGCGTCTTGATGATGAGTTTTAATTTAATTTTTTGAAAAAAAGAAAAAAAAAACTTTAACGGGATACTACAACTTTTGGTGAGCGGAGAATATATTTCTTATAAATTTTACTTAAAAATTGTAAGTGATTCCGTTGAATTTCGACGGGCGCTACACTAGAAAATATTTTTTTGAATGAATTTTCAAAGTACTATCATTTTGAAACAAATAGTTAAATATATTTTTTCACTTTCGAATAATTCGAAGAATGTTACACCTCTGTATCCAATTTTTGAATTACATAGAACATTGAAAGACTTGATATTAAAAAAAGAATATAGCTATATGAGAAAATATTATCTCTCTTTTTAACGTATTTTTTTTATATCATCCTATTTTTTTAAATAAATAAATGCTCACATTCTTTCCCTTTATAAATTGCCGCAATACAATCACGTAAAAATCATTATATACTCTCTCTATTCACCAAAAGTTGATCATTTCTTTTTCTTTTTTGGCACGCGTTTCTACGCATCTTGATGATGAGTTTTAAAATGATTTTTTGAAGAAAAATAAAATCTTTTACGGGATACTACAACTTTTGGTGGACGGAGGGGAGATTTCTTATATATTTTCCCCGTCAAATTTCGACGGATACTAAACTAGTAAGAGGAAGTAGAAAAAAGGGGAACAGGACACGCATATCTCTCTTTTCTTTCTTTTATTTTTCTTCACCGCCTTTGCACCCTCGTCTCTCTCTCCAAATCTCTAACACTCTCTCTCTCTCATGCTATTTTCTTCTCTTCCTCTTTGATAGGGAGTAATCTGTCAGCTCCCTAACATGCTTCCGAAATACAGGGGCGATAAATACACAGATGCCGGATGCCCGCCAGATCCCTGAAGATCTGGTCTATAGGCGAATTAAGTAATGGATTCGGATCACTCCTTGTCCTAGATCTGAGTATATGAGGTGCAGATCACCCTCCGTTATTATCATCCCCTCTAATCCCAGATCCCTACGTGGAGTGTAGAAAAAACGTGACTGCGGGGACCACCTAGGGGACCGCTAATCATAACCAAAATATTCTCTCTAACCGACTTGTCTCCCTTGAAAAGACTTATTTAACCCTGGGAATTAAAAGGAAATTACTCTCCTGTCCTCACCTTCCATTCTCCTATAAATACTTGATCTTCTTCATCACGAAAAGGTACGCATTCTTCATTAATACTTTACCTCCGCTGCAAGCTTTGCTGAAGCGGATTTCTATCGAACACATACTGACTTGAGCGTCGGAGTGTCTTCCCGGAGGACCCCTCCCCATTCCTCTGGCGTTGTTTTGCAGGCTCATAGCTGGAAGACGGTGACTGGAAAGGCGTTATTGAGATAGCATTGCCAATAAAAGGGAAAAAGCTAATATCTTAAAGCAGAATATCTAAAGTTCATTCAAAGAGATTTTCTCATCGTCTTTTGTCTGCTTATATTATTGATTATTGTAAAAATCTGTTGATGGAAAATAACCCAATCTATCACTCTTGCAAGTCTGGAAGTTAAGGTAGGTTTCTCTTATCTTCATGGAAAACAAATGAATCTTTTGATTTCAGTGTTTATTGCTAGGTTATGAATTTATTTATCTCTTGCTTGAGCGTGAGTTTGTGATTGACGAAATCTAGATAAAGGAGTCTATGGGGGTTGATTAATTAGAGTCTTAGGATGACTTTTCCTTGGCAATAGTTGCAAAAAATTGGAAGAAAATCAATTTAGTAGTGTGTTTATATGTATGTGTTGTTGTTCCAAAAGATTCTGTGTGCAGCCATGACTTTTAGGCTAGCTTTCGACAGCTTTGATCAGTCCAAAACCTAGCAAATTAGGTACCATTTGTAAGCTCTTTTCGATACCTTTCCAATGGTGTCTTCGGATTTTCAATCCGACATCAGATGAGAGATTTATAGGCCTCCGAAGTAAGGCTGTACAGCCTGCTGCGGGAACTTCAGTCCAACTTTGTCGTTGTAGTTTCGATGTTCATTTCATGTTAAAATCTGGAATAAATTGAGGATTTAGGTGTCTATGGTCTGAATTTCTTATCTATGTATTTAATTATGTTGTCGATTGTCTGGTAAGGAAGCATTTGAGTAGTGAAATCGGCATAGAGAAGCATGAGTTCGTCATGGTTTAAGTTTCTTAACCTTCACTTAGAGCACCTCCAGCGCACCGGGAGCCGGGGGCTCGAGCCCGCGCGCGAGCCCAGAAAGCGCTAGTGAGCCCCGCCTCCGGCGAGCCCGACGCGCAGAAGAGAGCTCGGCTCGCGCCCTCCCCTCCCCCCTTGCTGCAGTTAAATTTTTATTTTTATTTTTATTTTTTAAAATTGAATTTCTTGCGAAAAAAATAAAAAAAAATATATTTTTTTTTTCAACCGTTGGAGAGCAACGGCTACTCCCAAACGGCTATTTCCCCTCCCCCTATATATACACACTATCACAAATCAATTCCCACACCTCAAAAATCATCTACACTTTTCATATTTCTCTACAAAATCAAAAAAAATATTTACATTTCTCTATCAAATTTTCAAAAATGTCGATGGATGACAAGACGTTTCTCGAAATTTTGCGCTCTCAAGGCCAAGGTGGTTTCCCCAATCAGCCCAACGATGATAGCCCCGACGACGATGATTCTCCCCCGTCACCGCCGCGGCCTACCAACCTCGGATTCGCAGCCTACGCTAGTCCTCCTGCCAAGGGGGTGATGGGTTTTTCTCCTGCCGGATATCAAGATGATTCCCCACCAGTCTTCGATCTATTCAGAACTCCGCCGTTTCGGGGTAGTCAAGGTGCGGCCTCGGATTTTCAAGGGCTAAATCTTTCGAGCTCTTTCGAATCAGTTTCAAACGTTCGTCCGGCGCCACGGAAGAAAGCAAGGGCATCAACGGCTGCGCCCTCAAAGATGGAGCCAACCGAGCGGACGAAGGCCGTACCGTACAGTCTGGAGGAGTTGGCTCATCTAATCAAGGTGTGGTCTAGCATTTCCCAAGACCCGGGAGTTGGCGATCGACAAACTGAAGTGATTTTCTGGGACAAGATCGTCGATAGCTACAATGCGACGATACATCTTATCGGCTACAAGCCCAGAAACAAGAAAATGCTGAAGCGGCATTACCAGCAGATGATGCCCAAATGCAACAAATTTCATGGCATCTACGCTGATTGTGTGAGGAACTGGAAGAGCGGAGAAGACTCAAAGGACGTCTTCAACAAAGCCTATGAGCGCTATACTGATGAAACAAAACAAGCTTTCCAATATGGGAAGGCTTATGAAGAGCTGCTGAAATTGCCCAAGTATAATCTCTTTCGTTCCCATAAAAAAATGAAAGGCACAGACGGATCCTCCAACTCAAGCAATCCTGATGCTGAAGCTGCAGAAGAGGATGGCTATTTTGAGGAACTCCCCCGCCCGATGGGGAACAAAAAAGCTCTCGCCCAACGAAGGAATAAAGGAAAGGGCAAACAAGCTGAGGAGCCGATTGACTTGGAGGACATTCCTGAAGGAGCCGAACAACAGTTTTGGCAATCAAATGTCGAAGTTAATCAGACGTACCTTTCGATTGCAAAGAAGAAGGAGGCCGTCTTGGAGAAAAAAAAGCAACTTTTTTCGGGCAAGCTCATGAGCACATATAGCAAGATGCTCGCCACTGATACCACACATATGAGCCCGGAGCAGTTGGAGCAGCATCAGCTCATGTTAGCTAAACTGTGGAGTATGATTGAGAAATAGACGGCTAGTTGAAATGTAATTTTTTTTAATTGATGTATTTCGTTTCCATTTAATAAAAAAAAAATTCAAAAACAAATTGTTACGTTTTTAATTTGAAATAAAAATAATTAAATAAATAAAATCGAAAATAAAACGAATTAAAAAAGAAATCGAAAATTGAATAAATAATTAATTAAAAATAAGAGAGAGCCCGGGGGAGGGGCTTGCGGCTGGAGACGATTTCTGGAGAGAGCCCCTCCCTGCCGGAATAGTGCCGAGAGCCCCTCCCTCCCTCCCTAAAAGGGGCTCTCGGCTGGAGATGCTCTTAGAATTTGACTTGAATTATTGATTTTGAACTTGCCTATTGCTTTGATTATCATATTAATATAATCATGTTGTGAGCTTCCTAAACTTTTTGTTATAGATTACACAGATGATAAAGATGTAATTCTAGAAATGTAAGATTTCTAATAGTTGTGAGAGGACTGCAATTCAATAAATTTTCTCTAATTTCATAACTGAAATAGATGCTACTATTGAATTCTAATATAGATTGATTGATTCTATTAGCTTGAGTTTAAATAGAAGTTATCATAAGCATATTAAAGAATCATGTCGTAAAGCTATGGGAATACTAAATAGGATATCTCTGAACTCAAGATTAAGATTGAGTGCTTGAAAACTTAAAGCTAAAATGTTCTTAAGTGCTTGGCGCGGCGCAATCGAGGCTCGAGAATGGACAACCTGCAAACATAAATATCAAATCCATAACTAGAATTATTATAAAGAAATGATTTAACAAGATGAAATAGCAAATAATTTAATATTAATAATAAACTTCATTTTTTTATAAATTAATATTTAAAATTTGTATGGGATATTACATTATAGTACCGTCAACCAAACCAATTTTATTTTTAGCTAGCAACGCCGTATGCATAGAACGGCTCCAATCTAGATAATTTGTTCCATTTAAAAGCTCTGCGACTAATACCGAACTTGGATTGCCGCTTGGATGTAGATACAGAGGATGCGTTGGATCTTTGGGTGGAAAACCTCCAGCTGGAGCTTCCCTTCCATTTGGCCTCACCATGATAGAAATCGATCAATCCAGCTAAAGCCATTACAAATTGAGGAAGAAACCAATCACAAACATCAAGGATCTTAGGATCCGATGATGATCAACGCAACGGATAACCTGGCTCTTGATGCCATAATCGAAAACTTCATAAATCTCATAAAAGAGGGAAAAACAAATTTTATTGATAGATGAAAAAGATTACATAGTAGAACTACAGCTAGGAGTATTTATACTATCTATTACAACTGACATGGCATGAGCCAAAAAACTAACTAAAACGCGAAATGAAAAATGCGCTTTTAACTCCACAGCTCTAACCTTTTCATCACCTCCTTCATCCCTCAAACCACCTCAAGCCATGCACCAATAATCTGTATATACCACATTAACATTCCGAGCAAAAAAGGGGGAAAACATGGAAAAAGGTGAAAATTAAAAGATGAAGATAACATCAATTACCTATTTTCGCGCGAGAAGAGAATTGAATCAAGTTCTTACCCCATTGCTGATTGATATTTCAGGGTAGAAAAGAAGAGAAGAAAAAATCATTGTTGAAGAATTGGGGTTTGGTTGCGAGGCGAAGATCGACTGAGAGAATAGATTTTGGAAATCTCTAGTTATGACAAGAGATTTTGGAGAGTGATATTGATTAACACGTATTTTATGTGCATGTTGAGTGTGTTTTGCGTGTGTTTACGTCTCGATTCATGTGCCATGTGCTTAAAGGTTAGAAATGCTAGGGTTTTTTAACCTGTAGCATACTTTATATTTTTCTCGTTCTTTCCCGGTTTTCGATCCATTTTTGTAAGAATTTGAAAGAGCATTCAAGTAGCTAAGGATCGAGGGCCGGAAACGAGGAAGAATCGAGCTCTATTAGAGTGAAACTTGTGTTTAAAATGTGGAATTTCAAGTTTTATAGTTAGGGTTTCACTAGTTTGATTTCATTTATGTTTTCCTCGTTCTCTCGAGTCTCTTTATGCTTTTTGCAGGAATAATGGAGAACTTACTTGGCCAAATTAATCATTCAATGATGAAGAGGAGCTCGTTAGAAAGTCATAGTATAAAGCGGATCGAGAATCGGAGTTCGGACGAGAGAGAACGAGCGAAAATGGCAAAGTTGCGCAAGAGAAGGAAAACCGGCGGGTTGGCCGGCGGTTTGCCAAACCGCCGGGAATCTTCATCAAACCGCCGGTTCTCCTTCACATTGGACAGCATAGATGGCGGTTTGGCCGGCGGTTTGCCAGACCGCCGGCTCCCCTTCCCACAGACCGCCGGTTCGGCGAGAAGTGCACTTAAGGGGCGAGTTCGGCTCGTCCAAACTCGCCCCGGTTCGTCCTGTTTCACCCCGATTTGACCCAAACTTGATTTGTGATGTATTTAACCCCAAAATTCACCCCATTTGGATATCTTTTTCATACTTTAATATTCTTAGAACCCTAAATATATTTTCCCTCTTTCTACTTTAGTAATTTGAAGATTGTTGGAGCTATACTTTGTGGATTTAAAATTCAAGACCATATTCTTCTTCCTTATTGAATTCTCTATCTTTTAAGCATGATTTCATTTACTTTCTATGGTTTAATTTCTTCAATTATGTCTAGCTAAATTTCATTTGGTTCCAATATATGAAGATATGATCTAGATCACTAGGTTTTTGGGTTTTGTTGTTGGATTTACCTTCTAATTCATATGTCTTGTGATTTGGGGCTTGATTTTATTGTATGATTGATTGGCCATCATTGAGTGCATACAAGGTGTTTGGTTAAATGCTTAGGAGGCTTTAGTTCATAACACTTGGAATCAAATCACACCATATTAGTAATTCTTGCTAGTAGGAGCTTCTAGATAATTAATTGAGTCATTTGGAGTTAATTTATGCATCTTGAGACCTAACGGGGATAGATGTCATAGGTTAATCCACTAATATTGATTGCTTCGAGAGAAGAATTGATGTTTACTATATATAGAACTCCCATATGAATTAGATTAAAATAATCCTAACAAATCCTAAAACCTCGGCCTCTAGTGATTGTCGGATTATATTTGGAACTATATTTTCTCTTATTGATTGTTATCGTTTGTTACTTGTTTGCTAGTTGATTTTATCATTTTAATTTGTCATTAATCTTTGAGAAAGCACAAAAACATGATATCTTGTAGCTTGGATAGTAGTTAAATAGCTAGATTACTAGTTGAAACTCTTACGCCATAGCATTCCCTGTGGATTCGACTCGAATATACTATTCGATATCATTGCTCTCTCTCTACTCTTAAAAAGTAGGGGCGATCAGATATCTATTTATGTGTTTGCCTGTTTGGAAGAAAATCAAAGAAAATTCATAGAGTATTAAAATCTATAAACATTTGAATACCTAGAGATTTTCTAATACTTTTTAAAATTCGTATTGACTACCTCAATATTTTTAAAGACTTTTAATTAAAGTATCTTTAAAAATACTATTTTACTTTTCTAATTTTATCGAAAAAGATATTTTTTCTTAACATTCGAGTGTGGCCTTCTATAACTAAATTTTTTTGATCTAATGCGACATCAAATTCAAAAATATTTAAATTAATATCTATAAAAAAAATGATATTGAATAATTTAACAATAAATTTAAGAATCGCGTCGTAGACTCAAACCAGATTTTTTCTATCGTGCCATGATATATTAACAAAATTAAAAGGGATAACATCTCAAATAGCCATATATCTTAGTGAAAATTAAATAATAGCCACTAAGATAAAAACATATAAAAATACTAACCACTTTCGATGCATTGAGACAAAATTACCCTTTTTACTTAAAATATAAAACCTAATAGAATGGCAAATCGTAAGAAAATTTCCCTTTCGATGCAGTTGTGGAAGAGCTGAAGAGGAGGAAAAAGTGAAGCTTGGACTTACTATGGACCAGATAGATAATCCTCAGTCTGCTTGTGGAATGTATGTTTGACTATGCAAATTTATTATCTGCTGCTTTTGGATTTGGATGTCAAAGTAAATTGCAAGTCTTTTTCAGCTTGCTCACCTGATTCTGAAGTAAAAAAAAGTTGTTTAGATTTCAATAATCAACATAGCATGCACTTATAGCATGTTCTGGTGAAAGGCATGGGAAGAAAGAATAGAGTTTCTGCTATTAGTGTTTATGAAAATCATATCAGTGCACGAAGTCTGGAAATTTTGTTTTGATAAGTCGGTCCGATCATGCTTCTTATAGAAAGGTTTTCTATTACTTCCTTCCCTTGTGAGCATATTGTATGTGTCCCAAGTGATAGGTGTTAGTTCCCAACATATGTCAAAATATCCATTAATGGTTAATATTTTACTTCTTAACTTGTTATATCGTCTGAAAAAATCTGCTAATTTCCCTGTAATTTTACTTTATTTGATTTCCTTTTTCACAGTGTGGTCTTGATGATGCTTTTCGGTGTGGCACATGCCCTTACAAGAGTCTTCCAAAATTTAAGCTTGGCGAGAAGGTATGTGGCGTAAAAGGCAACAATGAACAATGCATGGACCTTCCATCTCTCTCTCTCTCATTTTTTCTAGTTCCTTCTCTCTCTTTGTATATGTATGTGTCTGTCATTTTATCTGAAGGGTTTAGTAAACAAAAAATTTGGTATATAAGATTACGAGGGCTCGGTATATATATGTGTATATGCTTCTAAAGTAAGTTTTAAAATTTAAGAAGATTAGTAGAGCACGATAGAGGCTTAGCAAGGGGGAAAAAATATCAAGCTTAATTAATGCTTTCTGAGATATCTACCTTCTTTTGGCAGGTTACGTTGTCTGGAAACTTCCTTACTTCCGACATTTAACCATGGAGGATCCCGGCTGGAAATCGTGTCTACATCATGCTGATACATTAGTACCCTTTGTTCCTTACTAAATACATAATACATTAGTACTTTTTGTTCCTTAGTAAATACTGTATGTTTTTTTTTTTTTTTTTTTTTTTTTTTTTTAAATGTGGATCAGGATTGTTGTTTATTGTTTTTATACATTGCCTTCGAAGGAACGGAATTCTTTCTCGAAACATCCTTTAATTGAGTAGAGATGTAATAGATGTAATGGTGCATTGTCGCTTGTCAGTTGTCAGTTTTTCTCAGAGTCTGATGTGCAATCAAACAAGCTTTAGTGTGACTAATTTGTATCAGATTTGGATCCTCAAATTTATTTTTGAAAATGGTGTTTTTTGTCGGTCATTGTATGAAATTGAGCTTCTTGGCTAAGAATGATACTAGTTCGTTTAGTTTCTTATACAGATTAATGATTATATGAAACATTGACTATGTATAAGTAAACTTTAAGGGTGGCCTAGTGGTAGTGCCTAAGTCAGAATTCTAATGAAGTCACACAAGTTCTTGAGAGGGGGCAAAATTGAACCTCATTGAAGAAGTAACAGACGTGTGTGAGACTGAGGAGAAGTTGAAGGCTGCGGCTTTGGTGCAGCCTCGGTGTAGTGATTTTCCATAAGCTGTGCATGGAAGGCGCGCTCAAGTCCACAGAGCGTGTGAACGATCATCAAACTCATACAAATCAATCATTTGAATAATTGTATAACAAGGTAGTAGTAATTTTAGGATATTTGAATAAAAATTAACTATGACAAGAATTATTGTAGGTAATAAAATCAATGTTTTCAGACCAGGTTCAGAGGTCAACCCGGCATAGTCTTCAGGTCATGGTTCAACCAATTGAACCATGTTTCAACTAGTTAATTAAAATACATATAAAATATTCAAAAAATTATCACTTATAAAATAAAAATCCACAAAATCATAACACTAAACAGTTAAACCCATAATAACTATATTTACATGTAATTGATGAATGTGGTAATACCTCAAAATAGTCTTTTTTAATAAGTAAAAGTTAATTTTAACTCCTCATAAGTAAAAGGTCTAATTTTAGCCACTGTCATGACCAGTCACAACTACACGTCGAGTCATGTATGGTCGTGTATGGTTGTGGTTGTGATACACAACCTATCACGACCATGTGTCTTGGTCGTGCAGAGTCGTGTATGGTTGTGGTTGTGATACACGACTTTTCACGATCATGTGTCGTGGTTGTAATCGTGATACACGATTATAGTTGTGTGTGGTTGTGCATTGATCTTGAGCATTGCCACGAGACTCACGACCTCACATGGTCATGGTCGTGACAACCATGCATTTTGCTTGTGCGTGGTCGTGTAAACTGCTAAAATTATCCCTTAAACTTATGATGGGCTAAAATTAGATCTTTTATTTATGAGTAACTTAAAATTATCTTTTATTTATTAAAAATGACTATTTTAGGGATGGACCATTATTTGAAATATCCATTTTGACTTTGTCAACAAAAATCATAGCCACCAACTTAATAATCATAAATTATACCCAATTTTGTATTTTTTTGGACAAGAATACCCTTTACTAGGTAAATGACGGAATTTTGAATTTATTAGTTCTTGTTTTTGCATTTCATCCTCATTTTCAATTATCACTTTCTATCTCCTCCGTTTCTTCTCTCCCTCTCAAATGCGTCACCCTACTCCTCGCCGGCGGTCGATTTCCAGCGCCTATTGAAGCCAAACGCAAGGAATTCGATTAGGTTTTTCAACAAGAGTAGATCTATGGCGTTTGCAATGCGGCTGCAGAAAGAGGAGCTCAGATCGAGATTGTGAAAGGCGGGTTTTGGTTTAGATTATTGCCCAGAAAAGTTAAGGGATTGACGCATTCTAGAACTCCGAGAGAAAAGATTGATACATCACTTCATTAATTGATTTTTTAATTTTTATTTATTTATTGATTTTTTGTGTCGAGATCGTGAGGATCACGGATGGATAGATGGAAATATTCTTGTGTAACCCCAAAATTATATTTTGGATCTAGAGTTTGTTCTTTTCGATTTATGAATTTATGAATTTCTTCTCGATGTATGATAAAGTTATGATATTTTAAGTGAATTATTCTTCACCTATGCTCGACTATTTTTGCTCAATTTGTGAGTTGCTGGACTTTTGCATGATTGTTGAAAAAATTGCTCTGAAAAAGTATTTTGAAAAAACTAAATTGTTCTAATAGTTTCAAAAACTAATTGTTCCAGTAATTCCAACTAAATTGTTCCAATAAAGTTAAGTCATCACATAAATCGTTCCAAAAGTTCTAATAGTTCTAAAATACTAAATTGTTCCAATAGTTTCAACACTAATAATTGTTCCAATAGTTCCAATTAAATCATTTCAATAGTTCCAACAGTTGGAACTATTGAAACAATTTAGTATTTTTGTTTCAATAGAGTCAAGTCACCATAGTCTACATACTTGGAACTTTTGGAACAATTTAGTATTTTCGTTCCAACAGAGTCAAGTTCAAGCACCACAATAACACCACAATGAATCATTAAATCTCAAGCTAATGGGAAGGGTATTCAAGTTTTCACCATGCTAGAGGTAAGGTTACATTCTTATTTCAATTGCATTGCTTACATAATTCAATCAAAAATCTTTAAAAAAAAATAAATAAATAAAAAATTAAATAAAAAAATTAAACAACTTCCGCGCAGCATCTCCACCATCACTTCCAACCTTGGGCATCACAATCTCAGCCTCTCTGTATTCGGTCATTTATGGAGCATCTCTCCAGCAACTATCATGGTGATACATAGTACAATTTAATTTCTAAGAATTGCAATCATTTCACTCATGAAATTTGTCAGCGTCTCACGGGAAAAGCTATATACCTAGAGAAAGCGAACCCCATCAACAATCAACAGAAGCGCGATTCCTACAAACACTACACCCACCATCACAGTTCTCGAATTCTCTCTCCAAATTTCGCCGCCGCCGCTCGAGTTCGTCTTCAATTTGAGAGATGTTGCTTGTTTCACGATGATGTTGGTATGTGTTTTGTTCGGATGTTTGGGAATATTTGACGATTTTGATGATGCTGAAGCAGAAGGCTTGATTCTGGGTTTGATTGAGCTGCGTGATGCGGGAGGGAAAAGTGGCAAAGATTGCCGGAGCAACAGCGCCGGCCGTTGCGAGTACAAAGAAGAAAAGGGAGAGGGAGAGAGGGCTAGAGAGAGGGAGAGAGAGAAAGTAGATATGAGATCTGAAACAATGGGGAGGGGAGAGACGGTAATTTCAATTCAAAATTAAGGGCATTTTTATCTGAAAAAGAAAAAAATGGGTATATTTTATGTAAACTATTTTATGGGCTGCTTTTTTTGTTGGCTAAGTGTAAATGGTTATTTCATACCATTTTCACTTTAGGGATCGCCTCTTGGTGAATTGGAAAGAGAGAGAGAAAAAAAAATGTGAAATGTTAATATGGATTAATAGCATTTAAAGAAAGTATAAGCTATCTATTACTATTATAAAAGAGTCAATTTTTACAATTTTTGTTTTGTCTAATATACCCCCTATTCTAAATCTTTATTAAGGGTAACAAAGTAATTATGAATGTAATTTTATTATTGAATTAAATTTATATAAATTTCTCCTACTTCAATTACAATTTATTTCTCCGCTCCTATTTATCTTCTCAATTTCCAAGAACATTATTCATCTGCTAAAGAATCTATTGATTCTTACGTGCTATATCCTAAAACTCACAATAATAAATAATAAGTATAATATAAATAGTGAAATATAACAAAAATTATACTCCCTCCATTACGTCGATAGGGTTTGTTTCTTTATTTTACACCTCACATATATTCAAAAAATAGAGTATTTTCGACGAAATGGGGGATTATTATTTTTAACATATTCTTCAAAATTTATAATTTTTTTTTTTTTAAAAAAACGTATCTACGTGCGTTGCATGTAATCTCTGCTAGTTATATTAAAAGTCAATAGTGTAGTATGCAATAAAGATGGTGGAGGGATAAGGATCGAATTTGGATCAATGCATTTTATGTGTTTTTTGCTAAACCGTCCCCGGAGAATTATTGTGGATAATGAACTAATATATTTTAATAAATAGTGAAGACGAATATAATTGCTTTCAATGAACCACTAAACCTCGCTTATGAACATCACAACATGTAACTACATTAAATTACTTACTTGATTGATTGACGAAATTCGACATATTATCAAACATCTCAATAAGACAAGTTAACAAATAAGGACATGTCTAGTATATGAGAATGGTCTAGCATTCTTGCTTTCATTCATAATCCTACGGTTGATAATAATTTATAATCCCATCAATATGAGATTAGTTAGACAACGAAGCATAACTCAGTTGGTAAGACGTTTTCCCTCTAACCATGAAGTCGGGGGGTTGAGTCATCTCGAGTGCGTGTGTGTGAGTGTGTTGTGTTGCCTGATAAAAAAAAATGAAATTAGTCATTTCGCCCCCTTGCAGGCTATTCCTGATAATTAGGAATGGAGTTTATTTGACTTTTGAAGAAATTATCCTTATTTATTATATTGATATGAGTGATATGACTTACTAAACTTCACCGAGACTCTCGTCCAGGTTAGGTTTAGTTAGATCGGGCCAGGCCGATCGTACGCATTAACCAAATGAAGAAATCTAACCTAGACAATTTTTGCATGGTGTTTTTGAACTGTAAGCGATACAGGTGGCAAAAAGTCAGGTTGGCTCGACGCCCCTTGAACCATATAGGCTTTTAGTGGCCAGAATTGTAATAGGGTCTAAAATCTTGTAGTCTGATCCGACCCGAAATTAGATCGACTCAAACTATTTTTGCCAACTCTACGAGCAGGTAAGTTGGCAAAAATAGCTTGGCCTGATCTGAAGGACCAAGCTCTAAGATCTTAGGCTCGATTATATTGAAGGCCGGGACAAATCCAAAATGATTAAAAGTCCATAATCGATCGAATTAGTCTATTTTGCTCTATGAATGTATATTCAGGCGAGAGCTTCGACCTTGGCACCGTTGCCAATGGCAACAGCCCCTAATAACCCCATTAAACTCTTTTTTTTAGCAGTTTTGTTTTTTAACAATGGTTTACTGTTTGAAAACCCCAAATTAATCCAAATGGCAACAAGCCCACATTAACCCAACCCAAACTAACAAAAAAAAAAAATTAAAAAAAAAAAGAAAAGAAATTGGTGGCCCAAATTAAAAAAATTATGAAAATTCCAAAAAAAATCCAAAAAAAATTTATTTAATTAATTAATAGTAAACGGAAAATTAAAAATAATTATGAAAAAACAATTTTTTTTATATTGAATAAATAATATTACTCCATTATAAGCATAATCTCATTCTCTTCACAATTACCAAATACACTTAAAATACTAAATAAACAACACTACCTTAATTTCTGTGCCGAAATTTTTTGACTCAACTTCAAAGGACCGGATGGAGTATATTTTTGTCTGGTAGGAACAGTAAAAAAAGAGCAAAATCTTATATTTAATTAACTTTAATTTGCAGATTATCATTTCAAAAAAAATTATTGCAAATTAAAAATAATAAATAGATTTACATTTAATTATGAAATTAAAAAAAAGTAAAAAGAAAGAAAATAGTCAGAAATAATAAATAGATTTACATTTAATTATGAAATTAAAAAAAAAGTAAAAAGAAAGAAAATGGTCAGAAATAATAAATACATTTATTTACATTTAATTATGTAAGTGTTTACTGTTTTCCATGTACAATTATTAGGGGCTATTAGGCGCTGTTGCCATTGGCAACGGTGCCAATGTCGAATTTCCCTATTCAGGCTGGATCGGGCCTTAATACTTTATTCATCAATCATTTTTTTCTCCTCCTTTTATTCATTGACCGTTAATCAAGGGAAGAAGAATATATTCAGAGAATTTTCAATCAATCGACGGCTGCTCCCCGGGCCCCCTAACAACAGAACTCCTAGGTTAGCTACAGCCGTTCAATCAGCAAGTAATATATACACATCTCAGCAGCTGCCAGCTGCAAAAAGCATTCAACACAATTCACTAATATCTCTTCCTAAATGAATAAATTGTTGGAAATGGATGCAAAATAGCTCTATCAAATTCATAATTTAAATATGCTATTTCTATTTTAATGGTAGATTCGGAATTTATATTTTGAGTAGATTAATCTAGTGCATTTTATTATTTAAATTTATGTTGGATGAATAATGCATTAAGTTCACTATTTGAAACCACAAAGAAACGGAACTTTGTCCCACAATTGAAAAATACTACTCCCACCTTCCTATTAGGAAATATGTAATCTTTGGGTACGAGAAATTAGGAAATATGTAATCTTTTTCCAATTATGAATAATATAATACACGGAGTATAAGTTATGGGAGTAATCAAGTGTGCTCCTTATATGTACCTTAAGAGCTTAGTCTTTTATGTTAAACTCGAGGACTTAGGAGGATAGTGCTCTCATCCGGACAAGGCTAGGGAGGGCCGAACAGGTGGATAAGATCAAATCTGGACCATAGATCGGATTCGGATCGTACGGTCCAGATCAAAGCACCCTTTTTGCGGACGACCACCCGTGGGCTATAAATAGAGCTCTCCAAATGTTAATTCAACACATCAAAATCGAAGATAATAGTCTATTCATCTCATTTTTTTATTTTCTTTTCTTTCTTTTGCAAAGTCTTGATTGCCGAGTAGTTCATCGAAATCTCGACTTGTAGTGCAACAACTCGAGATTGAAGAGCCGTTGTATCTTGGAGACTATTGTTATAGTCTGCTTGCACTATATCAGAGCTATATTGTCTAACGAAGATAGAGATAAACTCTAGCCTCACCTCTACCCATTCTATCATTTAAACATGCTCCTATTTTTTTTCCTATTAACAATCATAAGACAATATTCTGTTCGTGATCAAATGTGGTGTGCGGTAGCATCACTGTTCCGTCTGTTCTAGTCAATGCCGAAAGGCTGGAGAAATTTTTCAGCAACGAATTCAAGCGTTGGCAACAAAAATATTATTCTACCTAATGACGATCAACTCGACCCAATTTATGACGGAAACGCTTCGTGAAGTATGGGAGGAAACTGATGAGCAAAAGTGAAATCCTCTAGATGCATGTCATCATAGATATTTTTTATGTCGCAACTACTTTTTGACTGAGCTGGACGACACTCTCTATGTTTTCTCCAAGTTCAAATCCTCAAGGGAACTATGGAGTTCTTTAGAAATGAAATACAAGACGGAAGATGCTGGCTTGAAGAAATTCATAGTTGGCTTCTTGGACTTTAAGATGATGGATAACAAGAGGATTATCGAATAAGTTCAAGAACTCCAACCTGTCTTGCACGATATTCATGCCGAGAGCATGTCTCTCTCAAAATATTTTCAAAGATGCGGTCATTTTATGAATGATGTCATTAGATTGTGGTGGTTAAGGTCGGTATTTTAATGAATGATGCCATTTTCGCGATAAATTTTTCAAATGGTGCGACATATTTGCTACCTTTATCACTTCAAATCCTTTTGATTCAGATGCTAAGTTGATTTTCAACTACAATTTTTTGTAACTCTTGAAAGCTTCGAAGGCTTCGTTCTTTTCATCTCAAAAGATACACGTAGCAATATCTTGTGCAGTCATCAATAAATGTGATGAAATAGTTCTTTCAACCTCTTGTTTGCACAAGTTTCATATCATACAAGTCGGTGCATGTGATTCGATACAGGAACTGTGGATCTTTCAATTGAATGAAAATGTCCTTTAGCCATTTTTGTTTCAACCTCTAATGCACAGATTCTTCAATAAACAATACATTGCAGTATCAGATACTTGTAGGGTACTGGTACAGGTGCGATTCGCGGCGGATTCGCACCCGATTCGCCACGTGGTGAATTCTCATTTAATTTAATATAAATAATAACGGATACGCGTATCCTGTGGACAGGATATGCTTATCCCATGAAGAGGATTCGCGAATCCTGGGCAAATAGGGTTATTTTTTGTTAAACTTGAGTTTTTATGGGATTTTTTTGCAAATTTTAAGTATTTTTAATTAAAAGAAAAATTAAATTAGAAGCAGAACACACATAATGCATAAACAATGGTTGATTCCAATTTGCCTCCAGACCCTCTACCGATTCAAACATTTGATAAATTTTATGCTCAACACTAGTATGTTAATTAATTTTATTTTCAATAGATTTAGATTGTATAATAAAAATAAAAATAAAAATAAAAATAAAAATAAAAATAAATAGACGTATCTTAGCCGAATCACACCCTATAAATTTTTTAAAATATGTATCCCCGTACTCGTATCATATTGCCCCTGCACCCGCATCCGCACCCGTGCAACATAGGTTTCAACACATATTTGGCAACGTTTGTGTTGATTGAAGCTAAACTTTGGGAAAAATTCTAAATTCACTAATCTTTGGTAGTGAAAATGTCCTTTAATCTTCGTAGTGTATCTAGATTTGCGCGTCATAATTTATCATGATTAGGAGACTCGGTCAAATAAGCAACATTAGTTTTACGAAAATATTCTTTTACCTACCATGGGACACATTTAATGTGTTCACGACTGATGTGACAGTACCACGTCAATAATTTTTTTTAATTTAATTAGTTTTTTTTAAGTAGAGTTTAATTTTTTTTTGTAAGATTGATTTTTATTTCTAATTTATACCCTCAAATTGAACTATCCAGCAAAGAAAAAATAAAAACTACCTATTGTCATATAAAACACCATATTGTCATACGATACAAGGTAAGTTTGATTCATAATGAATTATCATATTACAATATTAGTCATCACCCCTAAATTATATATACATAATAACGATATTATATTGTTGGTCCCAGAAGCGAGTGTACACATGTAGAGGGGGATGAATACACATGTAAGAGAAGTTTTAAATTCTCTAAATTTTTGCTTTATGAAAAACTGTGAGTTTTGAAAAGAGAAACATTTCGCTTTCAATGAAGTGCAGTGCTTCACAAAAGCGAATCGCTTACAGAGTTGAAAACGTATGCGAAAATTTGGTGAGCGATTATACTCGCTTTTTATAAAATCTTGCTTAAGTTAAAAATAATGTTGGTTGTTTAAAGTTAGTGTGTGCATTATGCAATAATCAAAGCTTGTAAATATAAGAAATGAAAGTAGTAAAACTTAGCTAAGAAAGCAGTAAAGTGAATGGATCGCTATATCGAAAGCGAACCAATTTTGCCTCAAATCTGAATTGGTTGTTGTAATTAATGCAATTAATTCACATATAAATCGAGATGTACCTTCGAGCTCGGAGATGGTAATCTACAAGTCTAGATTATTGGAGTGATATCCCGTTCCTCACGCTCGAACAACAGAGTGGGCGTGGAAATCGAGATCGGATCTTGGATCACGCCTTGCACTTGAGTTGAATGAATTCAACTCACTTTCTTCTCCAAGAGAAGACCGCCGCCGCCAACTCTCTCTCTCTCTCAATGTGCGTGTATTACGCTAGATCACGGATTAATGGTTAGGTCAAACCTAATCTCTATTTATAATTACTTATAAATATACCTGAGAGAGATTGTGTGTGTGTGCTTTAATTAAATAATAATTAACACACATTGGGCTTAAGTGCAACCCTTGGCCCAAATTGGCCCAACTGAAGGTGATAGGCGCCTACTTAGGGTTTCCTCCCTAAGTGTCGCCCCTTGTGGGCTAATGGGCCCACAAGCTCACTTTCTTGGTCCAAACCAGCTATTGGGCTCAATATTTAACTTCTGATCCATCCTGAGGTGTTTGGGCCACTCCAGGGACCTAGATACCAGACAGAGTTAGGCCTTACCTAAATAGATAATTACTATGCTCTCCCCTAGAGCATTTATCATAATTAGAGCTATAACTCATTCCACTAAAGAGTTACAACTGATTCACCGCTCTGTCCCGATTACGTAGATCGGGGCTGGTATTTTGCTTAGTGCGATCCCATGTTTAGGAATCTTGATATCCATTAATTAATTAGAGCTCATCTGATTGCTTTTAATTAATTAACCTCTTATATTTCCTTAGATAGTACCCATTCAACCTTATTATTATACCTTGATGTTAGTCAAGCTTGCAAGACTTGGTATAATAAACATTGTGAACTCCCTAAGGGGATATCTCAACCTAAATGGACACGGTGTCTCGATACAACTAACTAGACATCATACGTGCCTCCATGTTACCTAACATATAAGGAATTGAGAAGCCTCACAAGGCCCATACCGAATAAGTCAAAGCAACAGTGAAGAACTCGCATATGCCTAATAACTTATCGGGATTAAGATCAAGCTACTAAGACCTGATGTTGGTCCTGAAAGTGATTAACGCACGTAGAGGGGGGGGGGGTGAATACGTGTGTTGAGAAGTGTTTAACTTCTCTTTCGTTTTTCAGCCTTTTTGCCTAGTAGACGCTTCGAATGCTAGTGAGCTTTCGAAGCTTCTCGCTCGTGTGAGTGTTGTACGAAATATGGTGAGACTTTAGAGTTTTTCTTGCAATTAAAACCAACTTGATATTTAAAGCGTTTGTGTGTGTATGCAAATAATCAAAGCTATAAATAATTTTAAAGTAAAAAGACACAAACAATTTATAGTGGTCCGGAGCACCTCTCCTACGTCCACTCTATCCACAATGGGATGAATATGTTCACTTGGTATCCCTTGTTTTATACTTCCAAGGGGAAGTGATTCAAGGCTAGTAACTAACTTGCACTTGAATCCTTAGAGATTTCACGGGCTCTCGAGAAGCCTTACAACAACAAATTTTTACTACAAAAACTTTACAACCTTACAACTCAATCTAACACGATAGACTTGGTTTTGGGGTTTTTGGGTTTTCGTAAATGAGAATCCTTTACAATGAAGATCACAAGTAAAGGGATAAGGATTCTCAAAGCTAGGTTATGGATATATGAGGTTGAACCTAGAAAGAAAGTCATTGCAATACTCAAGAAAATAAATTTCTTGAGGACACACTAATGGAAAGCGCTTTGAAAGAACTAAGGAATGTAAATGAAGATTTGCTTGAGTTCTTGCGAGAAGTATGCTTGAATCGTTTGTTCGTGCGTTAATTTTTTTTAGTGTGTGCAACTCCTTCTATTTATAGTAAGGAACCCTACTTCCCGTTGAGAGAGAAGAGGTAGCGTGTTCCTTAATTTCCCGAAAAGTCGATGGTGTCAGCTCCTTTTTTAGGCATTTTAGACTCCTAGCTCTAGGAAGGGATGTCCGCCGTACCTAGGGGTATGGCAGTCTTCACTGTAGCCGCATCCGTTGTGCAATGGTGTGTTGACACGTAAGCTTTTAGGCGGTGAGGTGTCAGTCATCCTAAAGTTTGAAAGTCAAACTTATCACACTAGCACTGATTGACGCTTTAAGTTCAGCTCTAGATCACAGACGCTTTGGGTGAGCTGACTTGAGAGCGCTTCGCTTCTACTGAACAGAGGCATGCCTAAACATCTTTATTTGAAGCGTCTTCATGATGCTTTGTCAAACTTTATTGCTGACGCTTTTACTGCTGGAGCCGCTTTGCTTCCTGACGCTTCGCTAACTCTGATTGCTTCATCTTTAGCGCTTCTAGACTAAAACAAAAGCTTCCTAACATGCAAGCTTTGCTAAGTAGAACTTGTTTAGTCCATCAAAAATAAGAAGGGAAATATTCTAAAGAGGGTTTTGAAATCGAGTCAAAACAAATTGTTTATTAACTTGATTCCAGTTCCCCCTTAACATAATATCCCAACAATTTCCCCCTTTTTGATGATGCCAAAACCCGACGTCAAGTGCTTACATAAATCTAGACAATTCTAGGCTAAGTATAAGAAGAAGAGTGGGTTAGACAAAGTGCAATATTAATGCAGTTATAGGTAGTTAAATGAAAGCGTATAAATGAATAAAGACAATGAGAAATTGTCTTGAAGCAGTAAAAGATATAATTGTATAAATAAGATATAGAACTGATACATATACAATGATTATCTATTTGGAGCGTTTGCGAGGGGCATGAGAGATCATACCATAGGCATTGTAGACTCTATCCTTGATGGCAGCTAGAGAGCGGTTAGGACGATCGTTCTTTTCAAGCCATGCAGCACATTCCTCGATCTCCTTTCTGATTGCTTCCTCACCAGGAATAACACCTGCAATGAGTGGAAGTTTGTAGCTCTCTTGCTTCGGCGGTTTGAGAGTCACTCCATCTGCCAATTCCAAAATTTTGTTGAAGAGAGAGGCTTTACAATTATCCATATATGCAACGAAGCAATCCATGGCGTATTCAGTGTTAAAGCCTTGCCAGTAGTAGAAGCGTTTGACAAACTCTACCTTGGCATCATTCCACTCCTCCTTGAGGTCAGCTGGAATGATCTCATCAACAAATTTGGCGTTAGGAGCCTCATCTCTCAGTCTTTTCCTCTCAAACTCCTCCCTGGCAAACAGCTGATTTCTGCACTTCTCAAAAGCTTCTGTGCGCAGGCCCTCAGCGTAGACTCTTTTCCCTTCAAGTGCTTCCATCTTCAACAGATGAAGCACCTTATGCGAGTCTGTCACCACGTCTTCGTTGAAAACTTCCTCCCTACACTCCGACACCGCTTTATATTTTGCCATCACTTCCAGGCACTCTCTTTCAGCATCGTTTGTCGGTGTGTGCTTCAACAGATACCTACAGAGGTAGAATTTCATCTTGTGCACCAAAATTATGTCCAATTCCTCTTGGAATTCGCGTTGTGCTCCAGCCTCCCTGGTCATCATTGTGGGAGTCAGTTTCTTCTTCTTCTTGGGGTTGGTGTTAGCAGGCTCTTGGTTCTTGCGCTTCTCTTTCTGTGGTGCTGCTGACACCGCTTGAAGTGGAGCGGCATCAATCGACTTATCTAAAATGATTACCTGCCGCTCTGCTTCCCCCACCTTCTTTGGTGCTTCCACCTTCTTGGAAGCGTCCTCTTTGGCCTTGGCCGAAGTGGGTGGACCACTTGGCGTCCCAATCGCTTCCCCCTTTTTGGCAGCATCAAAAATGAGTTGGGAGGGAGCGGACTGTACGGTGGCGCTTTGGCAGGAGGATCCTGGCAAGGTGATATTCGGTTGATTCGGCTTCAATAAGTTTTGTGCCAGGAGAGCACCGAGGACTTGTGCGGAAACGATTGGAGCCGGAGAGCGCGCATTGGTCAGAATGATCGACCGTTCGAAGTTTGTGCGGACCACGTGGAACTCAGATTGGACGAAAGCCGAGAGCACCTCCATTTTGTTGGAGATGCCCTCCAACGCGGTGTGTGGCCCAACATGACCCGATCCGCTTTGCACTCCAGCTGCGGCTTGGCCCACCATGGTCACAGCCTGCTTTCTTTGCTTATTGGAGTCCGCGAGTTTCCTCTCCACGGACTCCAGCTTCTCATTGAGCTGTCAGGTGGCAGAAGCGGCTTCAAATTTTTCTACTCTTGCCGCTTTCAGCTCTTTCTCCAATTGAGCGACCTTGTCATTGGTCGTGGAGAGTTCAGCTTTAGCAGCTTTGAGCTCCCTATGGACACGCTCCCTGTCGTCCAACTCGGTAGAAAGCTTCAGCACTTCCGAACGTAAGGCTGGAATTTCTTAAAGTTGTGCCTTAACGCTCAAAAGTTCATCATGAGCCATTTCTACGTGCTCTTTCTCCTCAGCCAACTGTATCTCCACAGCCGCTAATTTCACCTTCAACTCTTTCAACTCTTTGGTAGCAATTGAGAGCTCTTCATCCTTCTTTAGCTTCTCCTCCTTCAGCGCTTTCAACTTTGTGGAAGCAGTTGAAAGCTCTTCACCGACCGTCTTCTTCTCATCCTCAGCTTTAGAAAGCTGGCTCTCTCTCTCCTTTATTTCTGCCTTCAGCTGGGCGCACTCACACTCCACTTCATCATGAGCGGTTTGAAGAACCGAGAGTTGTTCTTCAAACGCTATGATAGTGGCGCCAGCTGGTGTTGATGGAGTGGGTGTGTAGGAGGGAACAAGCTTCTTGACCTTTCTCTCGATGAGCTTCCACACCTTCGGCTCATCGAAGCATTCCAGTCCGAAGCGGCTGAGGATCGAGGCCTCATCCTCGATCAATGCTTTGGGATCATTAGCCCGCACCATCTGACAAACTTTGTAGATGTTGGTGCCGCGGCTTCGGACATACTTCAAGAATCTTGAAGCATCTTCCAGTACAGGTGGAGGAAGAGAGAATGTTCCGAAGAATTCTCGGATTTCTTCCTCTGCCCATAAGAGTTCCCTGTCAATAGCCTACATTCTCGGGCTTGACATTTTAGGAGTTGGAGAAGAGTCGGCCTGGAGCTCCTCATCCACTGATGGACTTGACGCTAGAGGTGCCCACAGTTCCGGAACCGGAACCGAACCAGCGGTTCTGGTTCCAAGATGGTTGGAACCGAAACTGAACCGGAACCGTCCGGTTCTTGGAACCGACGGTTCCGGTTCCGAAACCGGATAGGAACCGACCTTTTTTTAATAATTTTTTTTCGTTCGATTATGATTCAATGCTTTGTTGTTAATTGATCTAATTTTAATTGTAAGACAATTCAAATTATAAAATGTAAAAAAATACTTGAGAGTGAGATTGTTTAAATTTTTTTTATTTATTAATCCTAAAACCTTGGATATCACATGTTGATTTCAAGGGCCGAGCATCGTTAAATCCTCCGTGAGGAAAAAGAGTACTCGTCTAAATAGAACACTACATATTAAAAAATAATGGTGCTATGTTGCAGACGTTCCTCGTATCCATTCGGTTCCCACGGTTCCACCCGCTTCTGACGAATTTATTTATTTATTTTTTTTTACATTTCTCATTACTAATATCATACTCAATAATTATTATTATGTGTATAAATTTTATTTATACTTAATACCTTTTTTCATAATATTTTTTGTATTTAAAAGCATCCACAATTAATTTCACAATTTTTAATATGACATCTTTTATGTAAATTGTCATATTTAATTCTTCATCATCATGTGACATTGTTTATTATTAATTTAAAGATATTTTTTGTATTAGTCTTCTTTATTTTAGCTTATTAAATTGTGAATTATAAATTAAATGATAAAACTATTTAACTTTACAAATATAAACATTTCCATATAAAAAAGTGTAACACACTAATCAGTAATCAAATGTTATATCAAATAAGTGTACAAATACAAGTATAATATTGAAACATAAAATAAAATTAGAATTTAAAAAAAAAAAACCGATTCTTTTCGGTTCCGAACCGGAACCGAACCGTCGGTTCCACCGGTTCCTCGGGTCGGTTCGGAACCGTCGGTTCCGGTTCGGTTCCGGAACTGCCCGGTTCCTGTTAAAAACCGACGGTTCTGGTTCGGTTCCAATTCCGGTGGGCACCTCTACTTGACGCTCTATCATTAAAATTGAGAGCGCCAATGCGAACATCATCTTCTCCTGGCGCATCAACTTCCTCTCCTTCTTCATCTTGTGCGGCTTGAGCACCTGCTTCCAGAGCCTGACTCAATGTTTTGTCAGAGTCAGAAGCATTGGATGAGGAAGCAGCGCTTTCCTCATCGTCCTCATCCACCAAGCCATGCTTTCCCTTCGGAGAAGGGACTGATTTCTCCGACAGCGCAGAGCGCTTTGGCTTCTTGGTTGTCTTTCCACCTTTCCTTTTCTTCCTCTTTTTCTCCTCTTCTTTCTTGAGTATAAGTGTTTCGGCTTCTATATATTCGATGTCAGAAGCGGGAGGGGCGACAACTCCAAACTCGTCGCCCGGAAGCGCCTTAGTGAAAAGCACACGAGTGTACTTACTTTCCACGGGCCATTCTTGAGCCGGCCATGAATGCTCAAGAAACATGGAAATTTTCATTCCATATTTCAACTTCCCAAGGAAGGAAAGCTGCCCCTTATTCTTGCCTTCCGTCACCTCCTTGACGGCTTTGCTTGCCTCCACAAGCTGCTTCACAAACCATGCTCTCCAGTTGTAAAGTGTCTGGTTGGTAGCGGCATCACAGAGCGCCGAAAGAAGACAAATCTTCTGTTCTGTGATGGTGGACCAGCTACCGGTGTGGCAAAGTAGGCACTATGTTTATCATGTTGTCGAAGGGCGGGCGAAGCGACGTCGCCTTTGACTGTTTACGGATGAAGATGGTGCGTGGATCCGTCGTGAAGCGCCTAAATTCTTTTTGGATGTCCGGATCTCCTGTAGACTCGGGATCCTCCCCTGAGTTCAAAATAGGGACTGAATCTTCAAATAGAGCGTCGAGCTCTAAAATTTCGGCCGAAACCGAGCGAACCAGGCCGGATTCGTCGGACTTTCGCAGTGAGATTTTGGTGACTAGGGTTTCCGAGTTCAAGTTGGAGAGGAACTCGACAACCCCTACCGGATTGACGTATTTTGGATGCTTGAAGAGAAGATTCTCCAAGCCAGAATTCAGTATTGCTCTTTTTATGATTCCGCCGTCATTGAGTAGGTCACGATCGACATGGGCTTCTGTGAAAACGAACTCTCCATAGCGGCTTCTCGGAGCAGATTGCCATTTTGCATTCACCATTTTGAATAATTTGCTGAAAAAGAACGAAAGTTTAGTAGAGAAATAAGTTCTGTGAGTTTTAGAACTTGAAGAATTTGCAGAAATGGTGAAAAAAAAGTTGAGTGAAGAAGATTATGAGAATGAAATATAACAAATATATATACGCATAGAAAATAAGAGTTTAATGGGGTAGTGAGGTGACGTGTCACAGTAAGTGGCTGTGATAACTTCCCGAAAATGGGGTGAGTGGTTAAGATCGTGCTCTGCGGTTACTTTAATCATGCGGTCAAGGAAAATGTAATTCAAAACGTCTGACGGCTAAGATTAAAAGGTTTTGGCGGTTCGGTAGCGCGCGTGAGATACACGCTCAAGTAAGTCTCGAATACAGTTCCTGTAGCAGACTTTTCATTAAATGCAAAGATATCACATGCAATGTATACTCGATTGATATCCTACTTTATAGTTACAAATTAGATTATATCTATACATTAAATAAATTAATGAGCGATTAATTTTCAAAAAGATTCGAAATTTGGCTGAGTACTACGCTTTGGAATTTAGACGAGAGCGTCTAGTTTGGAAAGCGTCTATATCAGTATTTTAATATTTTCGGTAAGTCATGCACAGGGTTCTTGTAGACGCTTTGCGTTGACTCACTTACTTGAATTGAAAGATGCGAAATGAAAACTTACCAGTCACTCAATATTGTAATCGACTGATACCACGCTTTGACGATCCACGTACTCAAATGTTAAAGCATTAGTTGAGGAAAAGACCGTTTACGCTTTGTAAGTGTGAGAGCGTCTGTTCTCATCTAGGCACTTTCTCTTGAAGAAAAAGTGCTTCATCCTTAAACATAGCTTTGGACTATCTTTAAAGAGAGTGTCAACTCTGTAGGGGAGACGCTTCTCTTATGATGAGAGATGAAATAATGCAAAGTCCTTTTCTCTTTCTAGGATAGGTCTATCTCGTGAATTCGATAACATGAGAAATGAGATTACAAAATCCTCAAGGGACCCAGTTGGGGACGAGTGTCTTTATAGATTTCAATGGAATGATATGAGTTACCTCATACTTTACTAGGGATGTACCGTTTGGGCATGAGATTAACAGCATCCATGAAAGAGCTATGAATTCACTTCCTTACTAGGGTAAGCTATCTCATATTTTCATGAAGCGAGATTCTCGAGAGTAGACACTAACCTTGTAGGGTTGGTGCTTCATATTATTCAAAACAAGTGAGGCTTTCACAATAAGCAGTGGTGAGAGTCTTCAGCACGCTTTGCGCTTTTGGCTCCATTTCCACCATGAAAGCTTGTGAAAGTTGAGGTGATAACCATTGAGGCAACTCCATACAATACGTCCCAAAAATTACGTACGCGTATGTTAACTTGAACAGGATCATCAACCCAACGCTTCCATGTTTCTTCAGCTGAAAGGGATTGAAGAATTTGGGAGTGGAACATCAAGATTGTACCAAGCTCTAAACTTAAAAGCTGGACTTTCAAGAGATTCACAAGGTACCACTAGTGCACCGCTCTGACAAGACGGCACAAGTTTTATGAATACCATGGCACGAGTAACAACCTTAATTAAGTCAATCTGAGATTAACTTATCAAGGAAGAGCACTCAACCGCGCTTTTACAGAGAAGTGGAAGCGTGTAGAGATCGATGCTCCAAAAGGGAACTCCATCCCTTCAGTTTAATTATCATCCCTGAAAGGGGAGATAAAGTCTTCTCTTTCACACCACTTGCAAAGACCGGTTCCCCCTTAACCAATTATCCCAACAATTTTTCCCAGAAAGGAAAGCGTGAGAGTAGGTAGGGAACACGCTTTGCCTTCTCCACCTTCACTCCACCTTCTCCTCACCAGGGTCTAGGAACCCTAGTTCTAGGCATAATTTGTTGAAGCGGGCTTGAGGAAGTGGCTTTGTGAGAATATCCGCTTTCTGATCCTCAGTTGAAATCTTTTCCACCTTAACATCTTGCTTCTCCACATGATCCCGTATAAAATGATGGCAAATTTCAATATGCTTGCATTTTGAATGAAGCACGGGATTGTGAGTGATGGAAATTATGCTTGTGTTGTCACAATAAATTAGAACTTCCGAACAGTCCACTTTATAATCCTTCAACTACTACTTTAGGCAAAGGATTTGTGAGCAACAACTTCCCGCAGCCATATATTCCGCTTTGGTGGTAGAGGTGGCAACACTTGTTTGTTTCTTGGAAAACCATGAAACCAACTTGTTTCAATAAATTGACATGTTCCAGTTGTAGATTTCCTATCAACTTTGCATCCACCGAAATCGGCATCGGAGTAGCCACTAAGCGTGAGATCATCTTCCGCCGGATACCAAAGACCTAAGTTGATGGTCCCTTTTAGGTATCGAAGAATGTGCTTAGCTCCCTCGAAATGGTTTTGCTTTGGATTGCTTTGAAATCTAGCACAGACGCCTACAGCAAAAGTGATGTCGGGTCGGCTAGCAGTAAGATAGAGCAGAGAGCCAATCAACATACGATAATCCGTAGCATTGACTGACTTGCCATCCAAGTCTGGATCTATCTTGAAGTTTGTGTTCATTGGAATCTTGACACTTTTGCAATTTTGAACTCTAAACTTAGTGAGCATATCACGAGTATACTTGGCTTGATTGATGAAGATTCCTCGACTCGTTTGCTTCACTTGCGATCCCAAAAAGCATGTCATTAGCTCCATCATAGACATCTTGTATTTTCTCTTCATCAAACCCGCAAATTTATCACTCAAGGTTTGATTTGGAGATCCAAAGATGATGTCATCGACGTAGATTTGTACCCAAAGCATGTCTTCACCGTCGTTGATAGTGAAGAGGGTTTGATCTACCTTCCCTTTTTGAAAGCCGCTTTCAACTAGGAAGTTTGAAAGAGTCTCGTACCACGCTCTGGGAGTCTGCTTGAGGCCATAAATAGCTTTGACGAGCTGGTACACTTGATCACTCTTTTCAAAGCCTGGGGACTGTTCGACGTACACTTTTTCCTTTAAATCACCATTGAGAAAGGCACTCTTCACATCCATTTGATATACTTTGAATTTCTTGGATGCAGCATATACAAGGAACATCCTGATGGCTTCGAGATGAGCTACGGGAGCAAAGGTCTCATCGAAATTGATGCCTTCCTCCTGGCAATATCTTTTTACGACCAAGCGAGCTTTGTTGCGAATGACATTGCTGCTTTCGTCTGTCTTATTCTTAAAGACCCATTTGGTACCAATGACGCTTTGATGAGAAGGTCGATTCACTAGGTACCAAACGCCATTCCTTGCAAACTCATTCAACTCTTCTTCCATGGCAGTTATCCAATTCGGATCATTTAGAGCGTCATCCACCGTTGATAGTTCAGCGTTTGCTAGGAAACAACTAAACACGCTACTTTCACCATAGAATAAGGTGCTTCTAGTCCTGACGCCTTGGCTAGGGTCACTTAGAACACCTTCTTGGGGATGATATCTCAACCAAAGCTTCTTTTGATTGAGAGCCTCCACATCATCCGTCTCAAAGTGTAGTGAGTGATCGTCACCGTTCCCTTGATCATAAACCACTGGACTGGATGGAGCTTCCTCACTATTTGGAACCAATGAGGTCAGAGGATCAGCTATTCCCGAGTTAGGTTCCCTCTTATTGAGAGAGAACTTATTGAGATCCTGTTCCATTGCTTCAACTCTGTCGTCAAGCTCTTCTACTGAGGCGTCCACCAGATCTACTTACTTCGAGATGGAGCGCGTTATTGGTTTGGAAGAAGCTTCAGGAGTTTCGATTACGCTTCCAGGTCCAGCGTTCATGCTTTCAGCATTTACATGTACCTGTGGATTCTTGAAAGCAGCTTCATCAAAAACAACATGGGGTGTTTCTTCCACAACAAGAGTTTGAGAATTGTAGACGCAATAAGCTTTGCTTGTAGGAGAATATCCAAGGAATATTCCCATATCAGCTTTGCTATCAAATGCTCTCAATTGTGTTTTACCGTTGTTGTGAATGAAACACTTACAACCAAAAATATATAAATGGGAGATAGTAGGAATTCTCCCTTTCCACAATTCATACGGGGTTTTGTTGTGGCGTGTGTTGATTAGAGTGTGATTCTAGGTGTAGCAAGCAGTGAAAGTCGCTTCTCCTCAGAATTTCTTTGGCAGTTGAGCATCCACGAGCATAGAGCGTGCAGCTTCTTTGATGGTTCTGTTCCGGCGATCTGCAATGCCATTTTATTGCGGACTGCGAGCTGCAGAAGTCTGATGTAGAATCTCATTCTCTGTGCTATACGCTTCGATGAACTGATTGAGAAATTATGTTCCTTTATCAGAGCATATCTTTACTACATTCAGTCCTTTTTCCACCGTTAGCTGCTTTAGGAGCTTTGGGAGCTCCCGAAGCGTATCTTTCTTTTTGAGTAGAATTAGTACCCAAGTGTAGCGTGAAAAATCATCCACAACTACAAGAGCGTACTTCCTTCCACTCAAGGTGACTGGTGTGATAGGACCGAAGAGATCCATGTGAAGGAGCTCTAGAATTCGGGATGAGCCATGTCTCTCGATGCTTTGAAAAGACTTCTTGATCTGCTTGCCTTCTTGGTAGGCTTGGCACACTATATCCGTGTTGAAGACTTCATTAGGAATGCCTCGAACGAGACTCTTCCGGGAGATCTTATTCATTATTTTGAAGTTCAGGTGGTTAAGACGATGATGCCATAACCATCCAACTTTTGAAGTGCTTCTAGCGACGAGACACGCTCTGACTTGGCAGCTACTCCAGTTAGCTACATACACGTTCTGCTTACGGATTCCTGTAAGTACAACCTATATCGACTCTTTGTTCTTGACAACACATTGGTTAGAGATAAACTCTACCATGAACCCGTTATCACAGAATTGAGAAATAGAAAGCAAATTATGTTTGAGGCCTTGGACATATGAAACGTTAGGAAGTCTCATATTTCCAATGCAAAAAGTATTATATCCGATGGTGATGCCTTTTGCATCATCACCAAAGATTACATCTGGAACCGACTTTGCAACAAACTCGTCGAGGAAAGATCGTTCACCCATCATGTGATGTGAACATCCGCTGTCTAGGTACCAAACAACTTCTTCCTTCCTCTGGGCCGCGCTTTTCGAGTTCGCCACCTTGATCTATAAGATCAATAATTTTTAGGTACCCAATTCGCATTGGGTTCCTTAATGTTAGTGGACTTAGGAGCTCAAGTTGGATTCACCGAGAGAGTGACTCCCTTCTCGAGATCCTGAACGAAACAAATAGGGCTTTATTTAGTGGGAAAACCCTGAGTGTAATCGTGTGTGTAATAGTAAAAGCGCTTACGGTTCCTTCTTCTCTGAGAGCGTGAAGGAATGCTTTCATCTTGTATAAAATAATTGATGAGGCTTCGATCATTAAAGTCATGTGAAGCATCAGGGATAAAGCGTACTTGAGTCCCTCCATGAGATGTGAAGTTATTCAAGTAAGCTTTACGCTCTTATTGATGCTCCAAGCTTGTCGCAGACTGGATAAGCTTTGAATTGTATTTAGAGCGTTTAGGCTTTCTAGTCTTTGACTTTCTCAAAGCGTCGGGTTGAACCTTCAAAGGCGCTTTGGAAGCTTGCCTTGAAGTTTTAGCCACAAACCCGACTAACTCTTTTCCTTTGCTAGTAGCGTGATGATCAGTTTTGGGGCTTTTCTACGACGCTTCGGAACTAGCATCGGATGAAGCTGTAAGACTAGAACCAAAGCCGATTCCTGTCAAACTTTTTGAGGGTTTGAAAGAACTTTCAATCTTTTCAATAGCTACAGAAGCACTATTGAGACGATCAAGAGTGGCTTTGCGATCCTTGGAAGTGAATATGGTACGCTGGTGGCGTTTATGAAGATCATCGAACTTAGTCGTCAACTCGAATATGTCCTTTTCCTTGGACTCGAGTGTATTGGCTAATCTGTCGTTCTCTTTTCTGAACCGAACGAGAATTTCCTGCAAGGCTTCGTGATTCTTGCAACTCTAAATAGTCGTCAAAAAGATTACGGCTGGAAATCGGTGCGGTAGCGGTTAACCGCTACCGAAATTTTTGGTTATTAGCTACTAATTTTTCAGAAAAGTGGCTACTGATAAACATGTATTTTTTGTGCATGTTGGGCTTGATTAGAGTGAAACCTAGGGTTAGAAATGAGGAATTTCAAATTATAAAGCTAGGGTTTCATTAGTTTTACTTCATTTATGTTTTCCTCGTTCTCTCGAGTCTTTTCACGCCTTTTTGCAGGATAATGAAGAACTCATTTGGCGAATTTGATCATTCCATGTTGAAGAGGAGTTCGCTAGGAGTCCGTAGCAAAAAACGGTTCGCAAATCGAAGTTCGGATGAGGGAGAACGAGCCGAAACAAAATTGTTGCGCAGCGGAAGCAACATGGGCGCGACCCGGCGCACGACTGCTTCAGAGGCTACCCCCGGTCGCGCGCCAATGGAGGAAATTTGGCCTTGGGTGCGCGACCCCCTGGACGCGGGCGCGTCGCCCAACTTCTTTCCACTGAAAATTCGATTTTCTCCCATAATCTATGTTTTTCTAATTATGTTTTGACCCCCACTCAATGTAATGATATAAATAGGATATTATACTTCATTGGTATAATTTTTGGCACATTTAATATTCTTAGAACCCTAGAAACATTCCCCTCTTTCCTTTTTAGTATTTTGAAGATTGTTAGAGCTATACTTGGTGGATTTGCAATTCCAAATCATTTTATTCTTCCTTATTAAATTCTCTATCTTTTAAGCATGATTTCATTTACTTTTTATGGTTTAATTCCTTCAATTATGTCTAGCTAAGTTTCCTTTAGTTCCCATATATGAAGATATGATCTAGATCCTTGGGTTTTTAGGTTTTGTTGTTGGATTTACCTTCTAATTCATATGTCTTGTGGTTTGGGATTTGTTTACATTGCATGATTGATTGGCCATCATTGAGTGCATACAAGGTGTTTGGTTAAATGCTTAGGTGGCTTTAATTCATAACACTTGGCATCAAATCACACCATATTAGTAATTCTTGCTAGTAGGAGCTTCTCGATAATTAATTGAGCTATTTGGAGTTAATTTATGCATCTTGAGACCTAGCGGAGATAGATGTCATAGGTTAATCCACTAATATTGGTTGCTTCGAGAGAAGAATTGATGTTTACAATATATAGAACTCCCATGTGAATTAGATTAAAATGGCTAATCCATGCAAATCCTAAACCCTAGGCCTCTAGTGATTATTGGATTATATTTGGAACCAAGCTTTCTACTATTGTTTGTTAACTTTTGTTATTAGTTGTTATCTAGTTTGTTACTTTTCTAATTGCATTATTTAATAGGATTAACAAAACACAAAAACATGTCACTTGTAAGCTTGAATAGTAGTTAGATAATTGGATTACTATTTGAATCTTAAACGACCTAGCATTCCTTGAGGATTCGACTCAATTATACTATAATTGATTATTATTGCATTCTTCCTCACCCCTAAAGTGAGGGTGGATCAATTTTTGGCGCCGTGGCCGGGGAATGCTTAGTTTGAGTTTCAATAGTCGATTTGGTTATTAAGTTACTAATTCAAGCATTGTTTCTTTTAATTTTTTGTTTTGAAGGTTTATGCACACAAGGTCCAAAGGAAGACTCTTTCAACCTTTGATCTTGAATTTTGAAAGAAGACATAGAAGAAGGAATTCTATTGAAGATCAAGAAATGGCTAACAATCAAGCAATGGAAGCTCTTATGAAAGAAATTGAAGAGTTTAGAGCATGGAAGGATGAGCAAGAAAGAAGGGCGAATGAGGCTCAACCACCTCCTCTCAACCATATGTTCCAATCTCCAACGGAACAATTTCAAGGAGGAGAATGGGGGACGATCAATGCCAATAATTTTGAGCTCAAATCCGGACTCATCCAAATGGTGAAGAGTGAGCAATTCGGTGGAAGTCCTATAGAGGATCCGAACGCCCACCTTGGTATGTTCCTTGATATTTGTGATACTATCAAGCTTAATGGAGTTTCAAATGATGCTATCCGGATGACGATGTTCGGGTTTTCTCTACGGGATCGGGCCAAGGATTGGTATAAAGGACTGAACAAGGCTAACATCCATACTTGGGAAGATTTGTGCAAGGTCTTCCTCTCCAAGTACTTTCCACCCTCCAAAGCTCAAAGACTCATCTCCGACATCTCACATTTTTCTCAATAAGGTGATGAAACCTTGTGTGAAGCATGGGAGCGATATAGGGAGCTTCTAAGGAAGTGTCCTCAACATGGCTTCAATGAGGGTCAACAAATGACCAACTTTTATAGTAGGCTAATACCTCATACACGAAGCATTGTAGATGCTACTTCCGGTGGGTGCCTTCTCAACCGAAATGCAAATGAAGCTTTGAGAATTATTGAAGAGATGGCGGCTAATAGCTATCAATAGCCAATGGAGAGGACCCCTTCTAGAAAGGTTGCTTCGATTGAGGATGAGAGGTATGAGGCATTAGCATTAGAGCTTGCTATTATGAAGAGAAAGTATGAAGATGAAAGAAAAGCTCAAATTCAAATGGTTCAATCTCAAGAGAATTGGGAGTTCAATGGAAGGGAAGAAGTGAGTTTTGTGGATCAAATAGCCTATGGGAATTATAATAGGCAAGGGTACCAAGGAAATTTCCAAGGAAACCATTCTTATGGAAATCAAGGGGGTGACTCGTCTTACTACCCTAACAATAGGAATCATCTCAATCTTTCCTATGGAAATCCGAACAATGCTCAAATTCCACCTTCCGGATTCTCCATCTCTCAAGGGGTGATAGAAGAGTCTAAGAAGACATCCCCTTCTCTTGAGCAAATCGTTCAACAAATGGCAAATCAACAAAGTGCTTTTATCTCTCAAACCGGCCAAAAGGTCAATGCCTTGGAGAATTCACTCACTTCATTGTCAAAGTAAGTCAAGATGATGGAAGGCCAAATTAGCCAAATGGCTAACCAAGCTATCACTCAACACAAGTTCGGAGAATCCTCTAGCAAGGCTCAAGAAAACCTGAAGCAACAATGCAACGCAATCCATGGGGTGAGTGAGGTATCTTCCAAACCCTCACAAGAGATCCAAGAGGAGAAAAAGCCATATGTACCATTCTATATGAGGAAAAAGTGGGGTGGTCAAAGCGTCCCTCCTTGGGATCCATCTCATGATCATAGCCTTTATGAGAATGAATGGACACTAAAGAGTTTTGCTAATGATATATACTCTGTGACGGTCCCGGATTATTGGCCTCCTTTGGAAGACGTTGAAAGCAAGTCGAATGAAGAGATTCATGAATATCATAAAAGGATGAAGCTCAATAATGGAATTCCGTGGTCGGAGGACAAGAATTTGATGGAAAGAAGAAGAGGTGTTTATTATGTTTCCGAGATAAAGAAGTTACTTGGAGAAGAGAAGTTTAATGAGAAGGCAAAGTTCTACAAGAAACCACAAGGTACTACTCCTACTTCAACTCCAAAAGCTTCTCAAGATCAAGTGGAACCGAATTGCTTGGATAATCTAGCATCTTCCATTAAGCCTATTGATGAGAATTTGCATGAGAAGAAAGGTGATTTGTTAGATGCATTCAAGAAATTGGAGATAAATGCTTCTTTGATTGGTTTGTTGAGTGAAATTCCGGATCATGAGAGATTCTTGGAGGATGTGGTTAAAAAGAAAAGGAAATTTGATAAGGGTGAAACCATTATGTTGTCGGAGGAATATAGTGCTCGTCTACAAAAGAAGATTCCAAACAAAGAAGGGGACCCCGGGAAGTTCACTCTACCTTGTGAGATAGGAGGCCAAGCTTTTAGGAATATCTTGTGTGATTTGGGCTCGGGTGTGGATTTGATGCCCCTTTCCATTTTTCATCGTTTGAAGATTGGAACTCTTAAGCCCACTTCACTTATTCTCCAAATGGCGGATCATTCAATATCCTATCCAAAAGGTATTGTGGAAGATGTGCTTATAAGAGTTGGAAAACTCATTTACCCGGTGGATTTCGTAGTCCTCGACATCCCGGAGGACCGGGATATTCCGATGATTCTTGGAAGGTCCTTCTTAGCCACTAGTCGAGCCCTCATTGATGTTTTTGAAGGGAGTATCACCCTTTGAATGAATGAAGAGAAGGCAACATTCCACATGTCGAGTGTTTTGGATGATCTGGAAGAGTCAAGAATGGATGAACCGGAGCTTGAAGAACTTGATGATGGGTTGGCATTTGATCGAGGTTGGAAGTCATTTCAAGTCCCTTGAAAGGGCAATGAGGTATCGTCGAGCTAACGACGTTAAACTAAGCGCTCGTTGGGAGGCACCCCAACAACTATCTCTTTATTCTTCGTTTTTAGTTAGTTTTAGTTCATTTTGTTTTTTTTTATCTTTGTTTGTGATTAAGTCATTTTTTTTAATTTGTCTTTATTTTCGTGATTGTAACAAATGAGGGAAGAGAATCAACTAATCAAGCAAGCAACAGAGTGAAAGGCTTTCAAAACCATCATCAAACTAGCTTTGGACCGTTGTAAGTATAATTTAAATTTCTTATTATTCTTCCCTCCAAACTCATTTTAGACCTTATGTTCTAAAATAAGTTTGGGGGAGGGGGGTAGGATAAGGAATTTAAATTACTTTACTTTTGATATTTTTCAAGCTTCTATTTGATGTGTTTGTTGATTATATGCTTAGGCTTGCTTGATGATTGTGGTTGATTGGGGTTAAATGGATGATTTTTGCTTATTTTGGTTTGGTGATGAGTTTGGGTCGATGAGCTTAATTGATAAAAATTCCTTATTTGGTTTGTTGGTTTATTGAATGTGAGCTTACAATGGAGAATCTTTGGTGAGGATGATTTTGTTGATTGATTGGAGCTTGAGTGCGAAATTTTTAGAAAATTGAAAAGGTTAAATGAATGCTTGCATGTGTGAATGTGAAAGAACGTGTTTAATTGCTCAAGTGCATTTGAGTGAGATGCCAATGATTGATGCTAAAATGGTGACATTTTTGAAATTTCTCAAGTTTGAGTCAAGCATGATTAGGGTTATTTCACTTGAATAGCTTGGAAGGATTGATCTTAGGCACTTAGCCTCTAGACAAAAAGCTTGAGAGGATTTTGAGCCTTAAACTATGCATTTTACATAGTGAATATCCTTTATTGAGAGCTTGATCTTGAATTGCATTTTCTTTACTAGAACTTGTCTTGATACTCTTGTTAGAAGTATTACATGTTTGCATGATTAGGAGATGATCTTAGGCCATCATTGCATAGCCAAATTTCCCTAAACACTAACCTATCTTTCATTACCATTGTCGTTCCATTTTGAGCCTGGAATAGAGCATTTTCTTCTTGAACCGGATGATAGGGGGTGAAGGATGGTTAAGGGAACCTTGGTGAAAGTTAAAAATGCATGAAAAATGGTGGGTGATGGTGAAGGGTCTAGAGATTGATTCTGAAATGAAAAGACACTCCTATAAGCTCTATGTTAGAATAGAAAAGAATAAGAACGAAGTTCTTATTGAAAATAAAAATAAAAATGTAAGAACAAAGTTCTTACAAGAAAAAGATAGGAATGAGAGCATAAAGGAGTGTTTCTTTAGATATTTGGTAGAAGCTTGGGTTCATTTGATAAAAAGGGGTTGGACAAGGTGGAAGATGAAGAAATTCATACTTAGAAAGGTGAAGAAAGGGGGTAAGGGTACTTGAATGAAAATTGAAGTCACTTAACCTAAAATTCTCTACCTTAACCAATGTCCCTACATTACAAGCTTAATAAAGACCTTTTTTATCCTAATTTGTGCATGCATTGTAGTATTGGGAACTTGAGTTGATAGGCAAGCTTATGGTTAAAGATGTGTATTGCATGATTTCGATGAGTGTTTACCATTTCCATATATTGAGGGATCGAGTGATACACATATTCCTTGAGAGGTCTGGAGTTTAAGATGCTTGAGTGATTAAATTCTAAGTTAGGATAGTGGTTGATCTTATGAATGTTTGGTTTGACTTGAGAATTTCTTTGAATAAAAATGGTGTTTGAGGTGATATGAGACATCGAGAAACTCAAAATGCACACTCCATACGTGTTAAGTGTTTTGATTGTTCGTTTCATTGTTCGGGACGAACAATGGCTTAAGTTTGGGGGAGTGATAAACATGTATTTTTTGTGCATGTTGGGCTTGATTAGAGTGAAACCTAGGGTTAGAAATGAGGAATTTCAAATTATAAAGCTAGGGTTTCATTAGCTTTACTTCATTTATGTTGTCCTCGTTATCTTGAGTCTTTTCACGCCTTTTTGCAGGATAATGAAGAACTCATTTGGCAAATTTGATCATTCCATGTTGAAAAGGAGTTCGTTAGGAGTCCGTAGCAAAAAACGGTTCGCAAATCGAAGTTCGGATGAGGGAGAACGAGCCGAAACAAAATTGTTGCGCAGCGGAAGCAACATGGACGCGACCCGGCGCATGACTGCTTCAGAGGCTACCCCCGGTCGCGCGCCAATGGAGGAAATTTGGCCTTGGGTGCGCGACCCCCTGGACGCGGGCGCGCTGCCCAACTTCTTTCCTCCGAAAATTCGATTTTCTCCCATTATCTATGTTTTTCTAATTATGTTTTGACCCTCACTCAATGTAATGATATAAATAAGATATTATACTTCATTGGTATAATTTTTGGCACATTTAATATTCCTAGAACCCTAGAAACATTCCCCTCTTTCCTTTTTAGTATTTTGAAGATTGTTGGAGCTATACTTGGTGAATTTGCAATTCAAGACCATTTTATTCTTCCTTATTAAATTCTCTATCTTTTAAGCATGATTTCATTTACTTTTTATAGTTTAATTCCTTCAATTATGTCTAGCTAAATTTCCTTTGGTTCAAATATATGAAGATATGATCTAGATCCTTAGGTTTTTAGGTTTTGTTGTTGGATTTACCTTCTAATTCATATGTCTTGTGGTTTGGGACTTGTTTACATTGCATGATTGATTGGCCATCATTGAGTGCATACAAGGTGTTTGGTTAAATGCTTAGGAGACTTTCATTCATAACACTTGGCATCAAATCGCACCATATTAGTAATTCTTGCTAGTAGGAGCTTCTAGATAATTAATTGAGCTATTTGGAGTTAATTCATGCATCTTGAGACCTAGCGGAGATAGATGTCATAGGTTAATCCACTAATATTGGTTGCTTCGAGAGAAGAATTGATGTTTACAATATATAGAACTCCCATGTGAATTAGATTAAAATGGCTAATCCATGCAAATCCTAAACCCTAGGCCTCTAGTGATTATTGGATTATATTTGGAACCAAGCTTTCTACTATTGTTTGTTAACTTTTGTTATTAGTTGTTATCTAGTTTGTTACTTTTCCAATTGCATTATTTAATAGGATTAACAAAACACAAAAACATGTCACTTGTAAGCTTGAATAGTAGTTAGATAATTGGATTACTATTTGAATCTTAAACGACCTAGCATTCCTTGAGGATTCGACTCAATTATACTATAATTGATTATTATTGCATTCTTCCTCACCCCTAAAGTGAGGGTGGATCAGCTACCGCTTACCGCACCGATCGGTAATTCGGTTAACCACATAACTGTTTATTGATTTTCGGTGCGGTTATCGGGTAACCCGTATAACCGCTTCTTTTTTTTTCCAAAGTAAATATTTCATATTCATCTTTGTCAGTTGTTGCTTATAATTGACTTTTTTACGAGATGATCGAGATGATTTAGTTATGTAAATGTATAATATGAGGTGTAAAATGTTATACCATAATTAATTAAAGTAATTTTTGAATGAAATTCTAGATCAAAGCTGATCTCGTGAGAATAACTTTATGCAATTTTGCAGATTTTTTCCCCAATCCAAGCCTCCAACTCCAAGAATATATTTATCTCGAGAGTGAATTTTCCAGAATCAAGAATCAATCAAGCTATTGTCTGCGCATGAGGTGAAAATCCAACTTTATATTCAGTAAAATCTCAAAGATGGAAGTTGTAAAGAAGCTCAGACACAACTTGAAGTATTCAAACAAACAACAAGCAAAGAAACACCCAACTTAAATCGAGCTTCAATCGAGTGTTATCCAATGTATTCAAACCTGAAGTTGCGTAGACGTAGTGGTTGGCCGGCGGCTCATAGTGGACTAGGGCGATGCCGCGACGGAGCCGGAGTTATCTGTGGTTGTCGGAGGTGACGGCGGGCGGGCGGGCGGGCGGACAGGAGTGGGCGAGCCGCGATTTCCAACCCTAGCCGCTTCTATTATGTTTAGTGTGTGTCGCGAGCTAAAGTTGAATGAAATAAGAAATATTAGATCTATTAAGTTAAGAATTAAATAAATAAAATATTATACATTTAATAAATTAATTGTAATTATCGGTTAGTGGGTAGCTTTGATCGGTTATCGGGTAATATCCGATAACCGATTATTCCAAAAAACTTACACCGTTTACCGACCCGAATAACCGTTTTAACGGTAATCGGTAAACCGATAACCAACGGTTATCGGTTAATCACCTAAATAACTGATTTTTTCCTAACCGATTTCCAGCCCTAAAAAAGATCACCTTCCAAGCTGAAAGCCTCATCCTCACCGTCACCACATTCACTACCCAGTAATAATGGAAGAGTATTAGGTTCAGAAATTTTTACCTCATCCATTTCAGGTTCTATAGCCATGCAGCCATAATCATTTTCATCATTAGTAAATTGATCTCCATCGTGGTCGATGGACTTTTTGGATTCAACAGGAGTGTCGGCTACGAGAGCGCGGCGGCTGTCTTCACGACGAGCTTTAACCTCGTCCTTCTCCTTGATCGAGAGCTTCGGACATTCACTTCGATAGTGGCCCATCTTGTGGCACTCGAAGCACTCGATGTTGGATTTGTCTCTAGGGATGGCTACAGCTTTGTCATCCCTCTTTCCATCACGTGGAGTGAAGCGCGAGCCTTGGCCTTGAGATTTGTAGAATCTTTTATACTTGGCCGCTCGAGCATTGGAGTTGTTATACCCTCGAACCAGATAGAGAGTGTAATCCTCCAATTATTCTCTCGACATTTCTGCAACATCGTTGTTGGAAACGTCAGCTTCGATGGTGGTGGTCTCCTCAGTGGCTTTGAAAGCCAGACTCTTTGATTTCGCTGGAAGCTCCTCCTCATCCTCACGAGTAGCTTTCTTGACTAGGTCAAATTCAATCGCTTTAAGCTCGGAGAACATCATTTCTGGAGATATATCTCCCAGTTCCTTTTGTGAGAGAAAAAGCTCCTTCATCGTCTGCCATTTTCCAGACAGAGCGCGAACCACCTTTCGATTGATCTCTTTGGAGGTGAGATCTTTCCCAAGGGAAGCCACAGTTGTGGTAATTCTCAGAACTCGAGTCTCGAAAGACTCCATGCTCTCGTTGCTCCTCATCGTGAGAGCGTCAAACTCCTGCATTAGTACAGAGAGTTTATTTTCTTTTATTTTCTCCATGCCCTGAGAGATTAAGGCAAGAGCTTCTCACATCTCCTTCGCCGATTTGCATTTCATTATTCTTGGGAGATAGGCATCGGAGATGGTTGACTGGATCACATTGCGCGCCACATGATCTAGATTGTCAGCTTTGAAATCGTTGGCCGTGTATTCATTTCTTGGCTTCACGATATAAATATCGGTGGAAGCGCTTTCATCCTCGTCAACTGTGTTGTCGTCTAGATCTGCGGCTCTCTCTTTTTCTCTATTCCTCGTGGCACACTTCATAATGACGATGGGTCATTTCTCTATCACTTCATGCATGCGGTCATGAAGTGAGGCGAGATGGGACTCCACACGGAAGCTCCACATGGTGTAGCCCTCAATTGATAACTATGGAAGCTGTGCTGAGGAAGACATCTTGAAGAAAAAAGTTAGAAAAATGCAATGTGCAGTGAGTGGGGTTTTAATGCAAGATTTTTTTTAAAAAAGATCGGTTCAGGTAGACCTACTATAATGCTTTCGTGCTATCAGTATTCAAAAATAGAGGTCAGTTAGAACCCCTGCTCTGGTACCACTTGTTGGTCCCGAAAGAGACTAACACACGTAGAGGGGGGGGGGTAAATACGTGTGTTGAGAAGTGTTTAACTTCTCTTTCGTTTTTCAACCTTTTTGCCGAGTAGACGCTTTGAATGCTAGTGAGCTTCCAACTTGCTTACTTAGTTATTTTGAATTGCTTGTTTACTTTAGAATTGTGTGTTGAATCGTCTCTTGAATTGCTTAAGTAGACATCATACCTTAATTAAATTTAAAAGAAAGAAGAATATGGACGAATTGTTTATGTATTCCTTCGAGGTTGCTTAATTATTTATTCTTAATTGCTTATTTACAATAAGCATTTGTAATGATTGGTTCATTATAGTTGGAGGATCTATAATTGTTATTAGTATTTTTTTTCGTTAATCTACAATGCTTAATCTATATATTGTTAGTGCTTAATTTATAGATGTATGAAATTATGTTGTTGATTTTGTGTTGCCTTTACGTACATGTGTTTAGTGCTTTATTCTACATATTTTAGATGGTTGTTTTTCTGAAGATTCTTACGATATTGTACTGCAAGCTATGATTGTCATTATCTCAATTTTAATTACTTCTTATCTTAATTTCAAGTGCTTATTATCTCAATTTCAACTGCTTATCATTCCCAGTTCAATTGCTAATTTTCCGAGTGCTTATTATTTCAATTTCAACTGCTTATGATTCCAAGTTCAAGTGCTAATTTTTTGAGTGCTTATTATCTCAAATTCAAGTGCTTAGCATGCCAAGTTCAAGTTCTAATTTTTCGAGTGCCTATTATCTCACGTTCAAGTGCTTATTTGTTCAATTTGAATTGCTCATTTTTCAAGTGCTTGGTATCTAAATTTTCAAGTGCTTAATATATCAATATCAAATGCTTATTATGTCGTGAAAGTTCTCATTTTTCAAGTGCTTATTATCTAAGTTTCAAGTGCTTATTTGTTTAATTTGAATTGCTCATTTTTCAAGTGCTTATTATCTCAATTTAAGTTCTTATTATCTCAATGTTTATTACTAACAGAGTCCGTAACCAATAAAAATTCTTTTAACAGAGACAATATTATGAAGTCATGACTCATGTCTCATGAAATGCTTACTTTTTATAAACCAATTGCTTAAACACGTATTGAAAAATGCTTAAGAATAATAATATATCTACAATATTATGACCTCGACTAAAACTAATAAACTCAATCCAAAGTGCTTAATTAGCATATGAATGTTGCTTAGTTAAGATATAAAATTTGCTTATTTCCTAATTTCCAACTTCTTAAACACGGTCCATCCGTGTAGACATTTCAACAAACAACTCATGTCCATTCAATTCATGGTCTATAATTTATACCCCAATTTCGTCTTTGTTATTACCATTCAAAAACCGTAGAACAATCCAAAAGAACAAATGCTATACAACGATTACACCAAAAAGAAAATTATGCAGTACGCCGATTTAAAAAAAACATACAACATAATCAAATAATATATGAAAGTAAACATAGACATCACTCCCTATTTGGAGAATTCATCTTCCCTTTGCTTCGTGAAAAAATTTATGTGGAGAGAAGAAATTATACTCAGTAGAAACTATACTACAATGAAGAAAGAGAAACAATATTCGGTGGAAAGAAGTGAACTACGGTCATTCATTTCATCAATTCCATAATTGATGGCATCGGTTACAAATAATAAGCAAAAAGACTTTATTAACCCTTTTCAATTTAAGAAATAAATATACATGGATGAATGTAGGAATTTTTAACTGCCATAGATCTCAAAAAATAGATGGTTAGGATCGGATCCTAGTTTTTACCTAGAGATTATGATCTCATTTGATCCTCCACCTATATATATATATATATATATATATATATATATATATATATATATATATATATGTGTGTGTGTGTGTGTGTGTGTGTGTGTGTGGGAAGGTTCTCATGGAAACTACTTAAGTCATGAGAACTAGGAACTAATCTCCACCTTTCATTTTACTCAATTCTACGGTCCAAATTTGATAGTAGAATATAAATTTTAATTATTAGATGCTTCTTTCCTAATTCGTTTGGGCATTTTAGTCATTGTAACTGAAATGAATTTACGTGTTCTCTAAATTACGGTTCCATATCCCTATTATCTTAAACTCTCCCATACAATATCAAATAATTATGCTTCTTGATTTACGTTTACTTATAATTTCAGGAATTCATGTCAATTGAATTCTTTGGTGTTCATATACGAAAACATTTCGACAGATCATTGAATCATAAATTTAAAAAAAAAAAAAAAAAACCATGAAATCAATACTAAAAAAGCATGAAATTAATATTAAAAAAATGAAAAAAAATATAAAAAATATATAAAATCAACACTAAAGAAGTATGAAAATAACACTAAAAAACATGTTTTTTTTTAAAGAAGCATGAAATCAATACTAAAAAAGTATGAAATTAATACTAAAAAAGCATGGAAAATAAAAATAATAAAAATAAAATTAACACTAAAAAAGCATTAAATTAACAATAAAAAAACATGAAATAGAATGGTTCTCATAAGAACCCTCCCTTATATAATGGTTTTGGGTGAATCACTCTATATATTAGTCACCCATTCGTGGGCACCTCGTCGTTTTATCACGTTTGCATTACTTTTTTTAATTTTAATTTTAATTTTATATTCTAATATCTTAGAAATTAATATGAAAACTATAAAATCTAAAAATCAATGCTCGATTTATTATTATTTTTATTTTTAACTTCAAAAAATGAGTAATAAAACAAATCTAGCTTTGATTTTTATTTATTTTTTAGATTTTATGATTTCCATTATTAATTTATAAGATAATAGAATATAAAACAAAATTTTTAAAAAAAGAATGCAAACGTGATAAAAGGATGAAGTGCCCATGAAGGTGCCTACGAATGGGTGACTAGCATATCATTGTGTTACTACTAGGCAACAGAGAGCATAGAATAGAGAACACATTCAAGCTCTGCTCGATGCCCGCCACTGCCCACCGTCGCTGCCCCTGTCCACCGGATACACTTCCGTCTGTCTCCTGGTACCTGTTTCATAACCTTCTTCATCACAGTACCATTTTGTAAATGTTAGAAAATTTATTTTCTATTAATCTATTTTGTGGGCAACATATTATTATTGCAATTATATTGGCTATTTATTATTGATGGACTTAATTAAGTGATCTAATTTAGTATTAGTCCATGGGCTATGTAATTGATATGGGCTTATGAGTGGATACCTAATACTAGTCCAATTAGGTGTTTATGGGTAACCTAATTCACTAGTATATAAAGAGTCTCTGGTTATGGTCCCCAATATACTAAATCGAACAAAGTTTATCTTCTCCCCATCTGGAAGAAAACATAAGGCCCATACGGTGATTTAGTTGAGGAAGACCATAATACCAAATCTGTTCGTGTTTGTGGTTTGTGTTCGTGATTCGAGATTGTTATTGAAGGTATTCCGCATCCAGTAATTCAATCTCAATGGATCCAGGTATTCCTATGATCTTTGATAATCGAGTATCGATGTTTATGGAATTGAATTTATGCTTTGTGTGATCTATAAATTCTAACAAGTGGTATCAGAGCAGTCATCGACTGCTCGATTGTTGAGATCTGTGGAATTTTGTGTGATTTATTTGGCGTTGATCGTGAATCTGGTCGTCGCAATATGTAATCGAGAATATTTATTTTGATAGGTTATGTGGGGTTTATTTCTTTATCGTGAACTGATGGTTGCGCATAATTATTAATCATGCCACATGATTCGTATTTGTTATCAAGTTTTCATCATGTCGATGATTTTGTGTATGCTTGATTATTGAGGGGTGCGATTATTGATTTCCTTAATTGATTTAAGATGGATCCAACATGCAACAATACTCTATTTATGCGAGTCTTACATTAATCATTAAGTTGATTTCGGATTTATGATATTAAGTTTCGGTCATATTATGTCTGAAATCGAATGTATGTGTTGATTGCATATTTGTTGGCATGCTAATTGTGTTGATAGCATAAGATAATTAAGGCGCTCTTTCGATTATTTGCTGATGACGCGTTGGCCAGTTATTTGCATATATAGTAATAGATATGCTATTTGTTATTCAAGTTTTCGTCAATATAATTATTGTTCTTCGCATGTATAATTGTATATATATGCATAAAATCCTTCTATTGATAATTATACGTGTAATGCTATTACGATAAGTGAGGATTTGTTATGGTAATCTTTATGTTACAAATCTTCGTTATATATATTTATATATAAGCATCTAGTTAATTGCAAATTTGGATGCATATTATTGGTTATTATGTATATTTTCAGTAGCAATCATTTATATATAAATATATATGTTAAATTGGGGAGACATATTTCTTATGTCGAACAATTGAGCTTATTTGAATTTAGCTTAATTGGTCTAGTAATTTTCAATTTATTTGATCAAAGCTTCAAGTTGCCATAGTAACCTCTGTATGTGGAGATCGATTTATTGAATTTACATAGATGGCGTGTGGTATTATTTATGCGTTCCGTGCTCGGCCCATAGGAAGACACAGTTTGGCCAAATAATAACACACATGTGATGATAAGTGCGTGATAATTATATAGATATTCATGTGAACATTAGTCCGTCCATAGATAGACTTTTGTTTGACAGAACTTATTATCAGTGCTTGATCATTACACCAAGATTACCACTGCAGTTAATTTTCCGTCCATAGACAGAGATTAATGTTGCATTAGGTGTCTTGAGATGGGTCCCCAATTTGTTTATTTATGCATGTCAATTATGTTTTGTGACATGTATTTGAGTATGTTAATAATTGTTCTCTGTTTTAGTTTCTCTTGCCACAGCTACAAATCTCTCTACCCAAGTTAACAACATCCCCATGCTGTCTGGGACAAACTTTAAGGTCTGGAAAGAAACCGTAGAAATTGTTCTCGGTTGTATGGATTTAGATCTAGCTCTTCGATCTGAAAAACCCACTGCAACGGATGAAAATCCAAATGAGGTCAAAATTGAGAAGTGGGAAAGATCAAATCGAATGTGCATGATGATCATGACACGCTCCATTCCGGAGGCGTTTCGGGGCTCTATTACTGAAAGTGAAAATGCAAAATTGTTTCTCACTGCTGTTGAGCAGTACTTTTCCAAGAATGAAAAATCGGAGGCGAGTAGTCATTTGGCTAAACTCGTCGCCATGAGGTATAATGGAAAAGGAAACATTCGGGAGTACATTATGGAGATGTCTAATCTCGCATCAAAACTCAAGGCACTAAAGTTAGAGCTGTCTGATGACTTGCTCGTGCACTTGGTTTTGATCTCACTTCCTGCACACTTTGGGCAATTCAAAGTGAGTTATAACACTCAAAAGGATAAATGGTCCCTTAATGAGTTTATATCTCACTGTGTGCAAGAGGAAGAGAGATTACAGAGAGATAAGACTGAAAGTGCTCATCTGGCATCTTCTTCTTACAGTAAGAAAAGAAATGGAGCTAAGGATACTGCGGTAGCATCTTCTAAACAGAAGATGCAAAAGAAAAATCATGAAAATGATAAATGTCACTTCTGCAAGAAGTCGGGGCACTTTAAGAAAGATTGCCTCAAGTATGCCGCTTGGCGTGCAAAGAAGGGTATACTTCTAACTTTAGTTTGTTCTGAAGTTAATTTATCCTTTGTACCTTTGAATACTTGGTGGGTAGATTCTGGTGCTACTACTCACATAAGTATGTCAATGCAGGGTTGCCTGTGGAGCCGACCACCAAGTGATGCTGAAAGATTCATCTTTGTGGGTGATGGCAATAAAGTTGCAGTAGAAGCTGTTGGAACTTTTAGATTACATTTAAAGAGTGGTTTTTATTTGGAGTTGTTTGAGACATTCGTTGTACCATCTTTTAGACGAAATTTGGTTTCTATTTCCGCTTTGGACAAACAGGGATTTTCCTGGTCTTTTGGAAATAATAAAGTTAGTCTCTTTCAAATTCAAATTTTATTGGTGATGGCTCTTTAATTGATAATCTTTACATGCTTGATGTAGTAAGTTCTAATAATGTTATATTGCAAACTTGTTCAAGAGGTACAAAGCGAAAATTTTATGAAGATTCCGCCATTTTGTGGCACAAGCGCTTAGGACATATTTCTAAACAAAGAATACAACGGCTTGTGTCTGACGGAATCCTTGATCCCTTAAATTTAGCAGACTTTGAAGTCTGCATTGAGTGTATCAAAGGGAAACAAACGAACAAGAGGAAATTAGAAGCCGATAGAGCTAAGGATGTCTTAGAACTTATTCACACTGATATCTGTGGACCATTCCCTACAGCTTCATGGAATGGACAAAGATATTTTATTACGTTCATAGACGATTACTCTAGATTCGGCTATCTATATTTAATTCATGAGAAGTCTCAATCCTTGGATGTTTTCAAATCTTTTAAAGTTGAAGTTGAACTTCAACTAGGAAAGAAAATCAAGGCTGTCAAATCAGACCGTGGTGGTGAATACTACGGACGATATGATGGATCAGGAGAACAACGTCCAGGACCCTTCGCACTTTTCCTCAAAGAATGTGGGATCGTTCCGCAATACACAATGCCGGGGAAACCTAGCATGAATGGTGTAGCAGAACGACGAAATCGGACTCTTAAGGATATGGTAAGAAGCATGATAAGTCATTCGTCTTTGCCAGAGTCACTTTGGGGAGATGCTCTTAAGACTGCAGCATATATTCTGAACAGAGTACCAAGTAAAGCAGTAGCCAAAACCCCTTATGAACTTTGGTTTGGCAAGAAACCTAGCATTAGGCACTTGCATGTTTGGGGTTGTCCAGCTGAGGCGCGACCTTACAAGCCGCATGAAGGAAAATTGGACTCAAGAACGGTTAGTTGTTATTTTGTTGGTTACCCTGAACGCTCTCGGGGGTATAAATTTTACCATCCCACATCAAGAACATTTTTTGAGACAGAAAATGCCAAATTTCTTGAGGATATTGAGTTTGGGAGGGAAGATATCATTAGGAATATTGTCTTTGAAGAAGAATCTGAAATAGACAATGATATGGTTTCCATACCTGTTATTGTTCAAGAATCAATTGAGATTCTTCCTTCACCTGAAGTTCAAACTCAACAACCTCAAGAGGCGACACAACCTCAAGAGGTGTCATTAAGGAGATCCACTAGAGAGAGAAGAAATGCAATTTCGGATGATTATATAGTATTTCTTCAAGAACATGAGGATGGCATTGGTTTGACAGAGGATGACCCGGTCACCTTTGGACAAGCTATGCGTAGTTCTAACTCTCAAAAGTGGATTGATGCCATGAAGGAGGAGATGAAATCTATGAGTGACAATGACGTTTGGGATCTAGTCGAATTGCCTAAAGGTGCGAAACCTATTGGTTGCAAATGGATATTTAAAACCAAAAGGGATTCAAAAGGCAATGTCGAAAGATATAAAGCTCGTCTAGTCGCGAAAGGATTCACTCAAAGAGAAGGCATTGACTATAAAGAGACTTTCTCTCCAGTTTCGTCGAAAGACTCTTTTAGGACTATAATGGCACTTGTGGCTCATTTTGATTTAGAGCTACACCAGATGGATGTTAAGACTGCGTTTCTTAATGGAGACATTGAGGAAACGATTTATATGGTGCAACCGGAAAACTTTGTATCTGGAGATTCAAAGTCTAAGGTTTGCAAACTAAAGAAGTCCATCTATGGTCTCAAGCAGGCATCTCGTCAATGGAATCACAAGTTTGATCAAGTCATTACCTCTTACGGTTTTGAGGCAAATGTCGTTGATGATTGTGTATACTACAAGTTCAGTGGGAGTAAATACATTTTCTTGATATTATATGTTGATGACATTCTTCTTGCGAGCAACGATATAGGCTTATTGCACGAAACCAAGAGTTTTCTCAAGAAGAAATTTAAGATGAAAGATCTTGGTGACGCCTCTTTTGTATTAGGGATCCAAATACTACGAGATCGTTCTCGAGGCATTCTTGGATTGTCACAAAAGAGCTATATCGATATGGTCTTAGGAAGATTCGGCATGAAAGATTGTAAACCTTTAGATACCCCTGTGGCTAAGGGAGACAAGTTTAGTCTCAATCAGTGCCCCAACAATGACTTTGAGAAGAGTAAGATGCAAAAGATTCTGTATGCTTCGGCAGTAGGAAGTCTTATGTATGCTCAAGTTTGTACTCGTCCAGATATAGCTTTTATAGTGGGAGTTTTAGGTAGATATTTGAGCAATCCGGGAGAGCAACATTGGAGAGCAGCCAAACGCGTAATGCGATATTTGAAGAGAACAATGGATTACATGCTCACTTATCGGAGATCAGAGAATTTGGAGATCATTGGGTACTCTGATTCCGATTTTGCTGGATGTCAAGATAGCATGCGTTCCACATCAGGGTATGTGTTTACGTTGGCAGGAGGAGCTATTTCCTGGAAGTCTGCAAAACAGACTCTTGTAGCTTCTTCTACCATGGCGGCAGAGTTCATTGCTTGTTACGAGGCATCCGATCATGCTTTATGGTTACGGAACTTTGTCACAAGACTGCGGGTGGTCGATAATATAGAAAGACCGTTGAGGATTTATTGTGACAATAATTCAGTTGTGCTTTACTCCAACAACAATAGAAGTGCTACAAAGTCAAAATTTATCGACATCAAGTATCTTGTTGTAAAGGAGAGAGTTCAAAATGAACAGATTTCTATAGTGCACATAGGAACAAATGAAATGCTAGCGGATCCTCTAACTAAGGCATTAACACCGAAGGTCTTTCAGGAGCATACTGCTCATATGGTTGTTATTTGTGACATTGCCTTAGTTTAGTGGGAGTTTTTGTTCTATGTGATACACTTATTTTGGTTTGTTCAGTTTTCTGCAGAATATAAGATGATGGTTTGATTTCATTTTGAATTCGGTTAAGTTATCCTTTTGTGATGTTTTACATTACATTTATGGATTGATCTCATTAAGAACTAAAGTAGGACCAGTTGGAAATAGACATGATAGAGGTCACATTACATGTAATTTCCATGCTACTCACCATATTTGATCTATGTCATTGAATATATTAGATATGGTAATTATCGGGGTTAAGCCACGATTTATAATGTGGCAAACATCGCGGTAGTTTCATTTCTAGTATACGAGATGGACCAGATTGTTAAGGCATAGTCTGAAAATAAATAGCATAAAGTTGCGCACTAAGGAATTCTTTGATATAACTGCTTTAGGTATTAATATATGTAGCCCAAGTGGGAGATTGTTAGAAAATTTATTTTCTATTAATCTATTTTGTGGGCAACATATTATTATTGCAATTATATTGGCTATTTATTATTGATGGTCTTAATTAAGTGATCTAATTTAGTATTAGTCCATGGGCTATGTAATTGATATGGGCTTATGAGTGGATACCTAATACTAGTCCAATTAGGTGTTTATGGGTAACCTAATTCACTAGTATATAAAGAGTCTCTGGTTATGGTCCCCAATATACTAAATCGAACAAAGTTTATCTTCTCCCCATCTGGAAGAAAACATAAGGCCCATACGGTGATTTAGTTGAGGAAGACCATAATACCAAATCTGTTCGTGTTTGTGATTTGTGTTCGTGATTCGAGATTGTTATTGAAGGTATTCCGCATCCAGTAATTCAATCTCAATGGATCCAGGTATTCCTATGATCTTTGATAATCGAGTATCGATGTTTATGGAATTGAATTTATGCTTTGTGTGATCTATAAATTCTAACAGTAAAATCTCTTGCCACCTTGTAGTCGTCCGATTTATAATCATAGCCCAAACCGGAACCATCGAAAACAACCGTGTCTTTAGGGGTTTCCAACTTGGGCAGAGGAAGGAGTTTCAATTCTCTGGATTTTAAGTTGAAAAGCGCAATGTTGCCTTCAAAGTCGTTGAAATGTAAGAATTCACCACATTTATTGAAATCAAATGGTTCATGAGGTGGGAGGTTGAGATTTTCACTCAAGGGTTTGGTAGACAAGTCTTGTAGAGAAAGAAGAGATAAATGACACTTATCATCATGGCCTCCATCACCACGCTAACGGTTTACAATAACCTCCCCTGCACCCATTCTGAAAAAACAATATGTAAGTTTGATCTAAAATAAGTACTATGAAATATCTGGTTCAAGATTTATAAACACAATAAATATGGCATCGGTGGAGCGGCAGCCGACGAGTGGCGCGACCGCGACGGAGAAATGACGGCGATAGAGCTGCGAGGTCTTGGTGAGGCGGCGAATCTCCTTAGCCTGGATCTGAGGTCGGCGAATTGGAGGAGGAGGAGCTTGTGTGTTGACAGTGGTGGATGAGGAGGAAGGGTTTGAAGGCTTACTGGATTTCAAATTAGGGCTCACATATTTAGGGTTGCGCGGAGAGTGATAGAGCGACGGCTGCGAGAGATCGGGGATGGAAACGGTGATGGCGGCGGAAAGGGAGGAGTAGGCAGGTGGCGGAAAGGGAGGAGTAGGCAGAGGAGAGGATGCGAGAGAAAGTGAAAGAGGAGAGAGGAGGTTACAAATCGGGAGACACGAGAGAGAGAGATGAATAACCAAAAAGTAAAAATAAAGGGTATTTTAGTCCTGTTATTAAAAAGTGGGTAGATTTTGAGTAAATTAAAAGAGATGGGTATATTTTGATTTCACTATTTAAAAGTGGGTAGAACACAGTACCTCTATTCGAAATGTCATGCTTAAATTGTAGAAACAAGTTACCCCGTAGTAAAATAATTATCATGTACTATTGGTCATTTTAAAATAAAAATAGTTCATAATAACGGACATTCACCATCTTATAAATTCAATTATCTAAACACTTTAGCAATTTACAAGCTCTTAAAAATTACATACATCTTATAAGCTCTTAAATTGCTCTTAAAAATTACATACATCTTATAAGCTCTTACTTATAAGTTCTTAAAAATTAAATCTTATAAGCTTTTGAGACATTTAGAGCTTATAAGCACTTCAAAATAAGCTTGTAATGCTACTTTTATAAAGGAAATAAAACGTTTACAAAATTCAAAACATATGTACAAGAAACTATTCTAAATATAGTAACCACACCATAATTGAAACATTCTAAATAGTGAAAATAAAAATGGATAAGGGACACAATGTACGATCTCTATACTTGCAGGTAAATCACAATTTAAATGAAGTCGCAAGTTCTTGAGAGGGGGCAGCAACATATTATACCTCATTCGTACAAGAATACATTACATACAACAGTAGATCTTCAGCTATTTTTAACCAAATTTTCTGGGAACAAACATCATTCTATTAGTGAAGAAGAGCAATCACCAATAAACCTAACCACAACAAAGATTAAACTAGTCATCTCCCATTAATTCAGCACCTTTAGCTTTTAATCCAGGAGAAGCAGCAATATCAGCCAAATCTCTTAAGTTAAGCATCTACATCAGAAAAACCTGAGATTCAAACAAGAGTTACCTTCTGCATACTCTCGATGACTGAACGAGGCAGAAGCAAGCAAAGGGATGCTTAGAAGGAAGAGATATTAAAGCTCTATTTACATTCAAGAAAGTGGATCGAGGTTTTTATATCAAAGTTTCATCCTCATGAGTAGCACCGTGAAGATCAGGAAGATCGGAACTCACAGAAAACCGAAGCCACTGCTTCTCCTCACACTGCTTCAGGCATGGGTGCAATATGAGTCCAAGCATCACAGCTACAAGGCTAACTACCATAACTTTCAGTGAAGAAAGAGCCAACACAACACAGATTAGTAAAGTTGGTGGAATGCACATCACTATAGCACCAACTGTTCCACCAGGAATCTTGAAAGGCCTAGAAGCTTCCGGAGCTATGATTCTGAGGCGGACGAATGCTACAAACTCCAATAACATTCCAAAGCAGTACAAGAAATTCTCTGCAGCTACTATTTCTTGGAAACTCAGCCACGAGAGGAGAAGAACGCCCGAAGCTGAGAATAGTATACCTACGAGTGGAGTTCCATGTCGGGATCTTCGAGCAAAAAACTCCGGAAGCATCCCTCTTTCGGCCATTCCAAGAAGCTGAAACGAATCACTACTCATTTCAGTGACAAACATTCCCATATTTGACATAGCTGCAGCTCCTTGAATCCATACTGTCAACCATACTCCACCTACCATCTTCGCAATCTCAGAGAAGTAACCATCACTCCACAAGCCACGATTCAGAGGGACAGCCCCTGTTCCGATTAATAGGGGGAAGAAATATCCAAGAACGACGAGGATTACTGCATAAAAGAGAGCTTTTGGAAGAGTTTTCTTTGGATTATCTACTTCTCCAGCGAGAGTACTAATTGAGTCCCAATAGTTCAAATTCCAAAAGAGGGTGTTGAGATACAAATTCCAATTCACATTGTGAATGTCCACAACTAACCATCTTTCAGGCTTCAAGTTTGGGATCGAAATGAACCCCATCACCACAAAAGGGAGAATGGAGAATACTCCAAGAACCACAGCTACCCATCCCACAATAGTTAAACCTCTATAATTCATGTAAGTTAAGGCAATCGTCAAGGCCAAGACTGCGATAACCCTAGGCAGACCCCCGCCTAAAGCTGGGATCCCCGATTTCAAATAATCAAGAAACAACACAGGATAAAGGGCATTATCTATGACTCCACTCAGCCATTTCATCCAGCCTTGTTGAAATCCCCAAAACGGCCCTAGAGCCGATGAAACCCAAACTACATATCCACCATTTTCAGGAAACATTGTGCCCATTTCTGCAGTTATCAAGGCTTCTGGAACACTCCATATGAATGGAAATATCAAGAACCCTGCGAGAGCAAGGAGAGGACCGGCTGCCCTCACACTATCCTCGACACCAAATGGCCCCCCCGAAACCTCATAGAAGATGAGGAAAACAAGGGGCAAAAGTGAGACTTTCTTACCATGATGTGCCCTAGGAGATGGAGCTTCATTGATGCCTATGTAATCAGAACCAGTATACTGCCCCATTTCAATAGAAGCTTGCCCACCTCCTGCCCCCTTCAATTTCTGCATTCGTATTATTTATTCAGTTATCAGTCTAATTGCATACAAGCTTCAATTTCTGCATTCACTCAATTTTCCAATTATTAATCTAATTAAATTCAAGAAGTTCAGCCAAGGCAGTAAATGGAAAAAATTTCGATCCACCCCGACCGAACTCCATCATCATTTATCAGTAAATAGAAATGAAGCAACAGTACAAATTCAAATGAAACATGAATAGAAGGGGAAAAAATCCGAATCAAGTCTAAATCAAAAAACCCCAACCCCCTACCGAAAAATGGGAATTCAGCTGCGCGAACCAAAACCTCATTAAAATTCGCAACCCACCACATAAAATCAAGGTCTATAGTTAGCGAAACTCTCGAGATCTATGAAACGAAGTTAATCAAAGCAGCGAACAAGTAATAGTAATAGTGAAAGAAACTCAAAAAAATGCAGATGAAGAAACGGAATCAGCAGGAATAGAACACTGAGATAGAGAAGAACTCTCACTCTTATTGAAGCTCCATTAAAAAGTCCCAGATTGCTGTTAGTTGCTTGCAGTAAAGTTGTTTGTGTGTGTGTGTGTGTTTACTGTTATGATTCATAGACATCCATGGTCATCGAGTTTTATGAGTTGTATGAAATTGAGGCATTTTACTTATTTGTTTTTCTATTTTATTTTAATTTTTAGAGTAATGGCTTTTATATTATTTTATTTTATGTTATTTTAGTTTTTTGGTTGGTCGATCGAATTAGACTGTATGATCAATCACTAAACTTATTAAAATTCCATGTAAGATAATATTCTGTTTTTTTTTTTTTTTTTTTTTGACTATTTAAGATCAGTGTTCTAAAAGTCTCCGCCTAGGCGCTAGGCAGCACCTCACCGACCCGACTAATGCTAAATCCGACTAAGCACTTAGCGACATCCTAACTATTGGTCATATTAAAGTTTAATTAGTCTCTAGGTATGTTTAATCGATATTTATACGTGATTTGGATGGCTAGACGAATTTAGAGCTAAATTGGATTATAAATATTGAATTCAATACATACTGATATTATGTTGAAAGTTAGAAAAATTTTTATACACTATGAAATTTATTGAATTGGACTATTAATTATCACATTCTATGTTTTTATTATGAATTGATAATAAAATTATGAATAATATATGTAATATAGTTTCTAACTGATGACATAATGTAAATATAATAAAAATAAGTATTGTGTTTCTAACCTGCCTAGGCCCCGCCTAAGCTTCTGCCTAGCCGCCTAGGTGCTAGTCCCCCCTCCACCGTCTGACTAGCGACTGAAGACTTTTAGAACATTGTTTAGGATACTATTCTTAAGTTTTCTGAATTGTTAACATTTTACTTTTATCCTAGCACATTAGATCTGCCTCAATTTATCATATGTCCATGCACCATTTGTAACACTATATAGACTTCATTTACTATTTTTAAAATTGAGTTTACCAAATTTTCGGGATGAATTCGAGTTTAATACTCCAATATAACATTTTGATTTTATCTACGTTTACACATGAGATCAGTTTGGGGAAGAATTGAAGCAAATGTGACATATATTAATTGAGTCCTCAATAATCACGACATCATATTTTTGTTTTAATTTAATTTTTTAAATTTATACGGGAGTATTAATCAAAATAATGTTGTTTTGATGTGAGATAAAGTTTTAATTTGTGATCAAAAGATTGTGTTTGAACCATATTTAAAGTTCATGATCAAAATTAGAATTTGTATATTTAACAACAATTATCCCGAACTTTTATATAGTAGTAGTATATTAAAATAATATGACAATAAATTTGTATTAGAATCTTGTTCTTATATTTCATAGGAGTAATGATCCCGTATCCACCGTGAATACTAGACATACTTAATGTGCCCACGGCTGAGGTGGCGTCATTATATTTAAGAAATTTTTTAATTAACATACCTTATAAAAATAAACCCTACTTACAAAAATTAAACCCTACAGAAAATAACAAAACCCTAAAGAGAAAAATTATTGACGTGGCACTGACAGTCTCCCACATCAACTGGTGGGCATATTAAGTGTGTCCACCATGGGTAGAGGAACATTCCTATATTTTATATAAAGCTGGCAAAAAAAAAGCCCGGCCCGATGGGCCAGCCCGGAACGCCTAGGGTTATGGCTTGGCTGGGCTAGCAAAATATAGGCCCATAAGAAATCGGGCCGCAACGGCCCGCCCAAATAGCCCTCCGGGCATACTGGGCTTTTGGGCTAAAAAGCCCGGTTTTCGAGCTTAAAAAGTCCGCCCATATCTTTAATTTTATATTATTGTTTTAATTAATTACTCTGAGATTTTAATTCTAAAACCCTACTTTTATACTCTTTCTTTCCGCCGCACGCTATTTTATCATGCTACTACTTATTTTATTTCATTTAACTTGTTGCATAATTTATTAAGTTATTTTTCAAATTATTTAATAGTTTAAAATAGGAATTTTTACAGGAAAAAAAATTTAAATATCCAGGGCTGGTTTGGCCCGCCCACCCGGCAGCTTGTAGGGGGCTGGATTGGGCTTCAAATATAGCAGCCCAAAATTTTCTGAATTGGGCTGGGCCTAACCGGAAAACCCACAAAAGCCGACGGGCCGGGCCAGGCTTGGCCCCGCCCGCTACTTTGTCAGCTCTAATTTTATAGATAAACATGATACAATCACATCCCTGATTAAAAATAAGGATAAGAGAATATTTTTGTTAGATTTGGTTAATCGATTCGATTGATCGAAATCTCAATTTGATTGTGATATCCACCGCTATCCCTATGAATGTATTGTCATCAATATTCAAAACATTGTTAGGTGGTAGTTGGATAATGGGAGGGGGGAGGCTTAAGCAAATTAATACTATAATTTTTATTTTTATTTTTTTTTACAACTTTTACGCTTAGGTTAACTATATATGATATAATGTATTATTCATAATTTTATTTTCAAATTCATGATAGAAACACATAATAAATTCCGTAAACATACTAACATAGTAGTATTCCAAATACACTTCATAGTCCACAATAAATTTTCATAAATTTAAACATAAAATCTAATTTACAAAATATATGTAATTTTTCCATATTTAAATGTCAAAAGCTTAACTTTCTAATTAAATCCGTCAAGCCCGCCTAAAACAGCTTAGTTGGCCCTCTAGGGAGCACCCAAAATCGGGTCGGCTTGGAGCTGCCAAAGCTTGTGATTTTTAAAACACTAGTTGTCAATACTATTTGAATATAACGTTTACAAGTTCGAAATAGAACGATTACATAATTTTACGGAGTATTTTTTTTTATATCATTTTCAGAATAAAATGCTATATATTATTTTGTGTACATAAATTAATTCATAATGATATATTATACGTAAAAATATTGAGAAAGTGTTCATTTTAGCCTTAAATATGTAACAAAAAGTGGTAATACAATGGAACTTTAAGGTAATAATGATCACTCACACGCCTGGTCTCATTGAACCCTTCTAAAGGAACCTTGAGTAATAATTAGCATAAGCGTGAGACATTATATAATCTTATTTAGTATATCCAATCATTTAAAATTTAATCACTCGAGTGTGATTACTAAATCTAAATATGAATATGACTATATTTCTTGCTATGTCCACGTGGTATTATATACAGTATGTAACTTAATTCAACATATAGACATATCTCAAATACCAATTACTTACTAAAACTTATAAATAACATTATATATACGATCTGAAGACCGATGTCTTACAGACCATAAGCATCATTGATGTGATCACTATTAATGTGGATACCACATACTACCCCATCCCTCCTTATTAGTCTCATTTTCCATTTTGGGACATCCCATTTATTAGTTCCATTTCTAAAAAAGGAAATAAATTAACATCACATCTACCATCTCATCATGCTTAATTAAGCCATCCTATCACATCCACCCTCACATCACACTCACATGAACAGTAATTACATACTTACTTTTGTCTTTTAATTTGTACTAACAACTCTTTTATTCCATTTCCCTTGACTATTGTGCCCAAATGAAATGAGACTAATGCCAAGGGATGGAGGTAGTAATTACGTACGTGGATCAAGAAATTAAAAATCCTAAGGGCTTGCTTGGTATGATGGAATGAAATGAGGTGAAATGGAATAGAGATAGAAATGATGTACAAATTGTACATCATTTCTACCTCCATTCCATTCCATCATGCCAAGCACCACCTAAGAGTAAACCATATTGAAGAGATTCAAGGCCTACTAAAAAAAATTTACGTGGCACATTTTAACAATGAACACGATAGTGGTATCCTCGATAAGTAGCAATCAATTCAATACATAATATATATACTCAATAGAATAGTAGAAATTCATTTACCTTACAAATATTCTTCAATGTAGAAATACCAGAACAAATTCCTCTTTTCTTCTATTGTCAACAAAATTTAATAAATCACCCTATATAGTATTAAAAGAAGTGTTTAGCCTAATAAATAATGATCATATACATTTTATCATGATGAATAATTGTGCTTTGCCTAATAACATATACTCCCTCTGTTATTGAATATATAACAAAATTTCTACCTTCTAGAATTAAGAAATTTTAATTACTTTATCCATCCACCTATAAATTTTATTACTCTATCTAATTCACCTAGGTAAATAATTCATAAAATCACTTTTCATATTCAAATAATGAACTTTTGATTGTATGTTGGTGAGAGAACTAAAAGAGAAGAGTTGAAAATTGAGAAAAGCTATTTTGATATGTGAGAAAATTTTATAAAAAAAAACAATTTTTAGAGGCTAAGAAATCTTATGTTCAAGAGGGAATCTATACGTAAGTATGATAATGATTGTAAATGAATCGGGTCCATTGGTATTTTGCTTAAATATTCAATTATAACACTGATGTTATATTTGGAGGACTTCAACATATATAATATAACACCACGTAAGTTTCAAGAATTGCAAAGAAGGCTCAGGCTTTTAAAATTTGCAGTTTGAAATTCAAACTATATTGTATTGTGCAAGTTTATAGAAACTTTTATTTTATGTAGGAAAAAATATATTCAGAAACGTGATTTATTTTCACTTTTCCCAGTGCATGCGCAAACCAATATGATGAAAAATAAAATAAATTTTGGAATGAAAGTTTTTCACGGCGATAATAATAGAAACAAGAATGGCCCTCCATCTTGAAATGACAATATATATGTTGAAGACACAATTATGAGATTTAATTGAAAAGTGATGAGCTCCCACAAGTTGCAAAAGTGGAACCTTCTACTAATAATTACCATTGAAAATTATATTATACTCAAATATATATATGGAATATACTAAAAATATAACTATATAAGACATCCCTCTTTTAATGTTGGGATTGTGGGAGGCATATAAGGCATTACCTATGATAATTTCAACTAATCTACAAACACAACATTTATTGTGTAAAAAGTATGCATTTTACTAATTATTTTAGGACCCATGGGATTAATAATAATGAAAGATCCGACTTTAGATCTTTTATACTTTTATTGTTTCCTATCTCGTGCTAGGTTATGTCAAATTAAAGATGAGAATTAAACGTTGTACTCCGTATTTTTATTTTTTTTTTGTGTGTGGATAATTTGATGTTATGCAGAATATATATATGCGTGTGGAATATAAGTCTATATATATGCATATATTCGATATAATCAATGCAACGTCACGTTAAAATAAAGAATGAAATTAAAGGTGGTTATTAATTATTATACAAGTGTTTTTACAAAGAGTGATGAAAAATGTGGGTACCACACTTAGATTCGGTGAATTTGGGCTGCTACCAAATCCTTTGTCCAATCGTACTTTGAATCGGTGGAATATAATTATAACCACTTAAAACTAAATATAATCTCTCTGTCTCATGTTAATGGTCCCTTTTGTCGAAGGGAGTATATAATTTTCATATAATTTTCTGTGAGTTTATATATAGGAATATTAAATACTCATTTCATCCTGTTTATAAAGAGTCATTTGAATATTATACAGTAATATAATAGACTCTATTAAATCATACTCTTTATTAGCGGGATACATAGAGTACGTAGTGCTACAATTGTAACCCTTTTCGGAAAGCCAAAAAAAAAGAAGGAAAGAAACGAAGAGAGATGGATAAACTGCACAACGAACACGCAATGAAATTATAATACATGTTACATACATATTTAAATATATAGTAAGGATTGAAACATGCATGTTGAAATTGATTACCTCATCCACGATAATTTTTGAGGTGTGAGTTTTAGTCGAAGCAGATTGCACTATTGTTTCATCAGCAGCTGATTTTCGGGCCTCTATTTCTGGGCCCGAACCCGAACCCGAACTACTATTCTTTTCTTCTCCTCTGGCTGCCATTGGATTTTTTGGTCTGAAAAATCAAAACCAAGAACTAATGCTAAGATTTATTGGAACAACAGAGAGAGAGAGGTATATATGACAAGTGCAGAATACTTGAAGGTGAATATATATACAAAACCCTAATTCGTTTATACAGTAAAGAATGCTTGAGAGAGAGAGAGAGAGAGAGAGATGATGAGGGGAGAAGACATTGAAAGTAAAGAAGATATGATTTTAATGATTGTTGTGAATGAGAATGTATTTTTTAATATATTTTTTTTTAGTTTAATTAACATGCACGGCATCTGATCTCCTGCATTGGGTTGTGCCCAAATATAATCTCGTGGTTTCTAGAAATTATGGTTACTAAAAAAAATATGTATCGTATGCAAGCATGTGTGGGTAAATGTGTATGTATTGTAATAAATAAAAAAAAGAAGTAAAATAATATAGTTAAATCGTGCATTTATACAGTAAAATACTACATCATCTCATTTTAAGTACTATTTTATTTGAATGTATGATGTATCAAATCCATAACCTTTACCTCTTCCAGATCCATTATTAAATTATTTTCATGAAATGACCTCTTTTTTATTCCCAATTAATGTAGCCACATAAGTTCACTCATCAAATTTTTTTCTTTTTTTTTCTTACATAATAGTCATATATAATCCTTTTTCCTTTTATTCGAGTTAGACAAGACTGATAAATTTTACTATCTTTAGCACAAATAGAAACGCTCCCTACCCATCGTGGACACATTTAATGTGCTCACCGGTTATGTGGCAGTGCCACGTCATTAATTTTTTTCATTTAGGGTTGAGTTTTTTTTAGCAGGATTTAGTTTTATTTTGTAGGATTTAGTTATTATGGTATATATATTCAAATTAATTTTCTTATTTATCGTATTGCCACGTCATCGGTGGACACATTAAGTATGCCTGCCGTTGGCACATTAAGTATGCCCACCTTGGGCATTGGAGCATTCCTCTTAGCACAAAATAAAAAAACATGTACAGTATTTTCTTAAAATAATGCCTCTTAATTTTCTTCCATACCCAAAATTAGTATATATCACACACAATTAATTAATCGAATAGACAGAGATTTAATAGAATAAACTTGAGCTTGTAATACACAATACAAAAATAAGAAGAAATCTAGTACAATGCATTATTGAAACAACCTTAAATTTTTGTAACCGAAAGTAGAAATAAATAAGTTGAACGCTTGAATATAATATAAAAGAGAGGCCAAAAGTTAGTGGATTTGTTGATTAAAGTATGGTAGCAATGAAACCATCCCCCGTCCTTGAAAGAAGAAAATATGTTTGGAAAGAAAAATACTACAAAGTGAAGCACGCGTGTGTTGAAATTTAATTATACTTATGAGTTATGAGTTATGAGTTATGAAAAAGGGCAAAAGAGAAAATGACACCTTAATTATTATTACCTCCACAATTTAAAATATAAATATTAATTTGACAATTGAAATCAATATCAAGCGCACTTGCCCGTCACTTTGACTCCGTGTGACGTCTTTATTGTTAAATAATTTCAATTGGATGTTTAATTTAGAAATTATGTTCATAATATTATATTCTGTAATACTCCGTCATTCCAAAAATAGGGAAATTTAAAATTTTGGATTATTATTTAAGATTTCTTATACTCCCTCCATTTCACCGGGAATGACCAGTTTGTTTTTAGAAGTTCTGGCACGTTTTTCCACTTTAAAACCTATCGTTTTGAAGCGTGGAAAAACGTGCCAGAACTTCCAAAAACAAACTGGTCATTCCCGGTGAAATGGAGGGAATATATGATAATATTTTAAGAATTTGATCTAGAGTTATATAATTGATCGAATTTATTTTCGTAAGGTAATTAATGCACGTAGACAAGGAATTAATGAACACGAAAGCAAACGGAACACAAAGGGATTTACGTGGTTTGATCTATTGGAATAGATCTACGTCCACGGAGCAAAGAGTATGGATCTTTATTGCTAGAATGAGTATTGATTACAAGATTGATCTCCCCCCCCCCTCTCAATCTATTCTAAACCCCTATTTATAGGTAATTACATGGAGTTTGACTATAATACAAAGTCTTCTCCTATTTGGACTTTGGCTTGATCCTCTTATTAGGGATGGACACCGAGCTTCTATATCTCTCTTGGAGCTTGAGTTGTAGTCGATGTAGGAGTCTTGATTGCCTTGGTGAAGAAGTTTCTCTTAGTTGGGCCGAGCTGCGTAGGCCGAGCTTAACTGTCGGGGCCCAATTATATTGAGCTTGATGCTTGGGCCTAGGAGTTAGGCTGTATCCTATCACATCCCCCCCAAAAAGATGTAGAAGCGAGGGTGTGACGTAGGGGAAATAGTTGAGGTAGGAGTAGTCTAAAGTACGTTGCCCCGTCAAAAGTAGAATTGATGAAGTCAATTGCGTGCCGCCTCGTTAAGACGAGGTCGAAGAAAAGTACGTTGCCCCGTCGAAAAATAAATTCGACGAAGTCAATTGTGTACTGCCTCGTTAAGACGAGGTCGAAGAAAAGCACGTTGCCCCGTCGAAGAAAAGTTTGACTTGAATTAGCTCACTTCGTCACAAGACGAAGTTTTGGCTTTAAATAACTCTACCTCATCATAAGATGAGGTTTTGGCTTTAGATAGCTCTACCTCGTCATAAGACGAGGTTTTGGCTTTAAATAGCTCTACCTTGTCGTAGGACGAGGTTTTGGCTTTAGATAGCTCTACCTCGTCGTAAGACGAGGTTTTGGCTTTAGATAGCTCTACCTCATCGTAGGACGAGGTTTTGGCTTTAAATAGCTCACTTCGTCATAAGACGAAGTTTGGCTTTAAGTAGCTCACTTCGTCACAAGACGAACTTTTGGCTTTAAGTAGCTCACTTCGTTATAAGATGAAGTTTTGGCTTTAGATAGCACGACCTCGTCATTAGACGAGGTCTAGGCTCGTCTTCATTTTAAACAAAGGTAATTCATCCTTGATTTTAACGAAGGTAGTGCCTCCTCGTTAAAACGAAGGTAGTTCGTCCTTGTTTTTAACTAAGGTAGGCTTAAAGTTCCTTATTTGTCGAATTTATCGATAGGGGTGGTCCCCTTACGCGCGTTTGAATTTTACCCCAATTTTAGGGTTTTGTTCATCCTCGAAAGGGTATTATGTCATCCTCGTCAGGATTTTTAATTAAAAGAGCGAGATAATATGCATAAGTAGAAGAGAGATGTGCAAGATGATGTATGCAAGACCCTAAAAAGACAACCTAAATGACCTAAATGAACTATATGAACTTGGACCTTACTCTCGACCACTTATGCAAAATATATCTTTAAATGAGTAATGTGCCATGCACAAGGTATTTGCTTACCGGATAAGTGGGCGAGCTTGTATGACCCTTTGTCGAGGACTTCTTCAACTCGGTGAGGTCCTTCCCATGTGGCTTCTAGCTTGCCGAGCCTTGCAGCCTTGCTGACTTCATTATTTCGAAGAACGAGGTCGTCTACTTGGAATTGTTGGTACTTGACTCTCTGGTTGTAATACCGAGTTACTTATTGCTTGTACCTTGCTTCCCTTATGTAGGCGAACTCTCACTTTTCTTCCACCAGATCTAGGCCGGTTCGGAGATTCTCTTCATTGTCTTCGGCTGAGAAATTGATAGTGCGAGGGTTTGGCAGGCCGATCTCTACCTGGATCACTGTTTCGGTTTCATACACCAAACTGTAGGGTGTTTCTCCATTCGAGGTCCGGGAAGTTGTGTGGTATGACTATAGAACTTGGGTAAGTTCACTACCCTATCTCCTTTGGCTTTATCAAGGCGAGCTTTGAGTCCCTTGACGATCGTCCGGTTGGTGACTTCGGTCTGACCGTTTGCTTGGGGATGTGTTACCGAGGTGAACTTCTGCTGAATATGAAGTTCTTCACACCATTCCCTAAATATTCTGTCTATGAACTGCGTCCCATTGTCTAAGACGAGGATATGGGGTATGCCAAAGCGGCATACTATGTTCTTCCAGACGAAGTTGAAGGCGTTCTTGCTCGTGATTTTTGCCAAGGGTTCGGCTTCCACCCATTTGGTGAAATGTCAATGGCTACGATGAGGAACTGGAGTTGGCCGGGAGCTTTGTCTGGTGGACCGACAATGTCTATCCCCCATTGCATGAACGGCCACGGGCTCTGCATGCTGGTGAGGTCAGTCTGAGGTAACCTCGGCACGGTCCCATGAATCTGGCATTTTGGACACTTTATGACGAGGTCCCACCGCATGATTTTCTTTGATAGTGCCCTAGCTCCGATGTGGCTCCCACATGATTCTTCGTGCACTTCTCGCAGTGTGTAATCTGCTTGGTTCGGTCCTATGCACCTCATGAGAGGCTGGAGGTATGATCTTCTATAAAGCACTTCCCATTCTGGAACGTACTTCGGAGACTTGCTCAAGATTTTCCTAGCTTCGAGCTTATCACTGGGGAGTTTGCCTTTTTCCAAGTAATTTCGGAGATGGGTCATCCAGTTCGGCTCATCATCAGTTACTAGGTTAACCTCGGCTTCATCTACACTTCGAAGTTTGACTTCTTCCACAGGAGAGCTTGTAGACAACGACGCCAATTTGCTTAAGGCATCAGCTCGGTTATTTTCTCCCCCTCGAGATGCGAACCAACTCAAAATACGAGTATTGTTGTAGGCTCTTGGCTTTGTTGAGGTACCTTTTCATCCTGTCACCTTTAGCTTCGTAACCTCCTAACATGTGGCTCACTATGATTTGAGAGTCGCTGTAAACTTGTACAGCTCGTATCTGGAGACCTTGAGCTAGGCGAAGTCCGCCGATTAAAGCTTCGTACTCCACTTCGTTGCTTGTTGTAAGGAAGTCGAACCGAAGTGCATAGGTTATCTCCTGTCCGTTTAGGCTGAGGAGTATGATGCCTGCCCCGCTTCCCGAATTTCTCGAAGCCCCGTCTACGTATACTTTCCAGCAATCTTTAGGCGGTTCTTTTGCAGGTTCGGCTTCGGTTTTTCGAGGTAGGCTCATATGGCTTTGGTGTTTCATTAGCACTTGCCGAAGTGACAGGTCGGTGAGGACCTGTTTGGGTGTTCTCCTCGCCGAGACGAAGAGATGTATGTGTGGATCGCTCGTTTGGTTGAGAAACAACGGAGAAATCCGCCGGAAAAGATGAACAAATCGCGATTTCACGAGTCGTGCAGCAGCACGAACTTCCAGATGCGATTTCTGCCGCACCGGTGATCGGCTTTCGATGGGCAACCTACCGTTGGAATCCTCTCGACGAGTAGAACATATTTCCGGGTGGTTTCGTCTGATTTGGTGGTGATTTCAGTCCGCAATTGGCGAATAACAGAAGCTGCTCCGAACAAATCGCGATTTCACGACTCGTGCAGTAGCACGAACTTCCAGACGCGATTCCCGCCGCACCGGTGATCGGTTTTCGACGGGCGACATACCGTTGGAATCCTCTCGACGAGTATAGCATGTTTCCGGGTGGTTTCGTCCGATTTGGTGGTGATTTCAGTCCGGAATTGGTGAATAACAGAAGCTGCTCTGAACAAATCGCGATTTCGCGAGTCGTGCAGCAGCACGAAATTCCAGACGTGATTCCTGCCGCACCGGTGATCAGTTTTCGACGGACAACCTACCATTGGAATCCTCTCGACGAGTAGAACATGTTTCCGGGTGGTTTCGTCCGATTTGGTGGTGATTTCAGTCCAGAATTGGCGAATAATAGAAGCTGCTCCGAACAAATTGCAATTTCACGTTTGGGGGGGGGGGGATCGCGTTGGTCTTCTGTCATGGCTGTAGATTACCTACAAAACTTTTGATCAAAAATCACAAATTTTCGTTTCCCACAGACGGTGCCAATGATCGAACTTATTTTTGTAAGGTAATTAATGCACGTAGACAAGGAATTAATGAACACGAAAGCAAACAGAACACAAAGGGATTTACGTGGTTCGATCTATTGGAATAGATCTACGTCCACGGAGCAAAGAGTATGGATCTTTATCGAAGAAAAGTACGTTACCCCCGTCGAAAAATAAATTTGACAAAGTCAATCGTGTACCGCCTGATTAAGACGAGGTCGAAGAAAAGTCCGTTGCCCCGTCGAAAATAAATTCGACGAAGTCAATCGTGTACCGCCTCGTTAAGACGAGGTCAAAGAAAAGTCTGTTGCCCCGTCAAAAAATAAATTTGACGAAGTCAATCGTGTACCGCCTCGTTAAGACGAGGTCGAAGAAGAGTACGTTGCCCCGTCAAAAAATAAATTCGACGAAGTTAATCGCGTACCGCCTCGTTAAGATGAGATTGAAGAAAAGTACATTGTCCCGTCGAAAAATAAATTTGACGAAGTCAATCATGTACCCGCCTCGTTAAGACGAGGTCGAAGAAAAGTACGTTGCCCCGTCGAAAAATAAATTCGACGAAGTCAATCTTCGGCTCGTCCTGTCAAAAGATGAGGTAAAAAGGAAATGTCTTGCCCCATCAAAAAATAAATTCGACGAAGTCAATCGTGTACCGCCTCGTTAAGACGAGGTCAAAGAAAAGTACGTTGCCCCGTCAAAAAATAAATTCGATGAAGTCAATCGTGTACCGCCTCGTTAAGACGAGGTCGAAGAAAAGTACGTTGTCCCGTCGAAAAATAAATTCGACGAAGTCAATCTTCAGCTCGTCCTGTCAAAAGACGAGGTAAAAAAGAAATGTCTTGCCCCGTTGAAAAATAAATTCGACGAAGTCGAGTTCAGCTCGTCCCGTCAAAATATGAAGTAAAAAGAAATGCCTTGCGGCTCGTCCTCATTTTTAAACGAAGGTAGGTCGTCCTCGTTTTTAAACGAAGGTAGTTCGACCTCGTCATAAGATGAGGTTCAGGCTTTAGATAGCTCGACCTCGTCATAGGACGAGGTTTTGGCTTTAAATAGCTCTACCCCGTCATAGGATGAGGTTTTGGCTTTAAATAGCTCTACCTCGTCATTCGATGAGGTTTTGGCTTTAAATAGCTCTACCTCGTCGTAGGACGGGGTTTTGGCTTTAGATAGCTCTACCTCATCATAGGACGAGGTTTTCTATCTCGTCATAGGACGAGGTTTTGGCTTTAGATAGATCTACCTCGTCGTAGGACGAGGTTTTGGTTTTAGATAGCTCTACCTCGTCGTAGGATGAGGTTTTGGCTTTAGATAGCTCTACCTCATCGTAAGACGAGGTTTAAGCTCATCTTCATTTTAAACAAAGGTAATTCATCCTTGCTTTTAACGAAGGTAGTGCCTCCTCATTTTAAACAAAGATAGTTCGTCCTTGTTTTTAACAAAGGTAGGCTTGAGGTTCCTTATTTGTCCAGATAATATGCATAAGTGGAGTAGAGAGAGATGTGCAAGATGTATGCAAATGCAAGATGTATGCAAAACCCTAAAAAGACGACCTAAATGACCTAAATGAACTATATGAACTTGGACATTACTCTTAGCCACTTATGCAAGGTATCTCTTTAAATGAGTAATGTGCCATGCACGGGGTATTGGCTTACCGGATAAGTGAGCGTGCTTGTATGACCCTTTGCCGAGGACTTATTCTGCTCGGTAAGTCCTTCCCATGTGGCTTCATGCTTGCCGAGCCTTGCAGCCTTGCTAACTTGGTCGTGCTTGTCTTGGTAAACAGATTCATGGTCGGAGATGGGGCTGAAATCGATCTATGGCTTCGATTTTTCAACATGCAAAACCGGATTCATTTTTAAGACTTAGATCCGCTGCTGCCGTTTCGGTCGTTTTCCCGTCAGATCTGAATAATAATCGTGAAATCGACTCATGGGCTTTAGTCTCCTCGTCGAGACGAAGAGATGTATGGGTGGATCGCTCATTTTAGTTGAGAAACGACGGAGAAATTCGCCAGAAAAGATGAACAAATTGTGATTTCGCGAGTCGTGCAGCAGCACAAACTTCTAGACGTGATTCCTGCCGTACCGGTGATCGACTTTCGACAGGCAACCTACCGTTGGAATCCTCTCGACGAGTAGAACATATTTCCGGGTGGTTTCGTCTGATTTGGTGGTGATTTCAGTCCGTAATTGGTGAATAACAGAAGCTGCTCCGAACAAATCGCGATTTCACGACTCGTGCAGTAGCACGAACTTCCAGACGCGATTCCCGCCGCACCGGTGATCGGTTTTCGACGGGCAACCTACCATTGGAATCCTCTCGACGAGTAGAACATGTTTCCAGGTGGTTTCGTCCGATTTGGTGGTGATTTCAGTCCAGAATTGACGAATAACAGAAGCTGCTCCGAAGAAATTGCGATTTCGTGAGTCGTGCAGCAGCACTAACTTCCAGACGCGATTCCTGCCACACCGGTGATTGGTTTTTGACGGGCAACCTACCATTGGAATCCTCTCGACGAGTAGAACATGTTTCCGGGTGGTTTCGTCCGATTTGGTGGTGATTTCAGTCCGGAATTGGTGAATAATAGAAGCTGCTCCGAACAAATCGCGATTTCGCGTTTGGGGGGATCGCGTTGGTCTTCCTGTCATGGCTGTACATTACCTAGAAAACTTTTGATCGAAAATCACAAATTTTCGTTTCCCGCAGACGGCACCAATGATCGAACTTATTTTTGTAGGCAATTAATAAACGGTGACAAGGAATTAATGAACACGAAAGTAATGGAACGCAAGGGATTTACGTGGTTCGATCTATTAGAATAGATCTACGTCCACGGGCGAAAAGAGTATGGATCTTTATTGCTTGTATGAGTAGTGATTACAAGATTGTTCCCCCCTCTTAATCTATTCTAAGCCCTTATTTATAGATAGTTACATGGAGTTCGACAATAATACGAATTCTTCTCATATTTGGACTCTTTGGCTTGATCTCCTCCTTTATGGATAAACACCGAGCTTCTATATCTCTCTTAGAGCTTGAGTTGTAGTCGATGTAGGAGTCTTGATTGCCTTGGTGAAGAAGTCTCTTATTCTTAATTGGGCCGAGCTGCATAGGCCGAGCTTAACTGTCGGGGCCCAATTATATTGGGTTTGATGCTTGGGCCTAGGAGCTAGGCCGTATCCTATCAATAATTTTATTAGACATTCTTATGATCAATTATTCTATTCACTACGACCAAGAAGAAACGGATCGTATATATATTCGTTTAAGTTGGTTTGAATTTCAGATCATTTTTGTAGATTTCGAAATATTTATTTACATAGATTTATCGATAAATCCTTATGTGTTTGTCATGAAATCTAAAGTCGAATTTAGTGATATAGTCGTATTTTAAGGAATATCGGGCTGTAGTATTTTGAAATTTTTTACCTAAGATTACGACTACACGATATTGTAATTATTTATAGATTAATAATAATGGACCTTGAATTATTGATGACCCTTGTTATACCAACTTATTTTGGGCTTTAAGAGACATTGCAGGAAATAGATTTAGTTTTAAAATATAGTATGATTTTGCAGGCCCATGAGTGTAACCCAATTCCTCAAAGCCCAAAGCCCTCTTGAGAATGTGTAGGCGGTTGGAGACATACAGGCAACTCTCTATCTTCTACTTTGAACAGATTACTATGCCCACAACTTTACCAATGCTACAGTAACCATTAGCAAGCAAAGAGAGAGAGAGCGATAAAATAAAGAAAAGGGGCGAGAGAGAAGAAAGAAAAACGCAGAACAAGAACACACAAGAGGGAAAAGAAGAAAACCCAGAGATAGTAAAGTTAAGCTGTTTTCATTTCAAGCCAACGACTAGAGCAATCCAAACCTTCCCATAGAGGAAAACACTGATTTAGAAGAAAGGAGAATTCACCTGCCAAATTCTATTGCCAATCAGTAAGTTTTTCCACTATTTCTTCATCACTGCAATTCATCTCCTTTCTAGAAAGTAAGGACACTAAGAAAAAGAATAACCATATTTCAGCTATAATTAATAACCAAATTAGAACATGACCAATTAGAAATGCTATGCAAAAGATTTAGGAGAATCCAAGCCTTTCTAAACCAAAAATGATGAGTATTTAGTTTACGAATAGAAATTATAGCTTGAATAGGAGGCTGAGCTCAAAATCCATAGCCTGCTACTGCCATTTCTGAGGGAAGGGAAAGTCACGGTGATAACATGGTGGTGACACACCGGCGCCGGTGGCGTTGTTGATGGCGCTCCATCGAGAAGGCATCGTACCGGTGTTATAGTTGCCAGGGACGAGAGATGGAGGAGGGGCAGGAGCTATACCTTCTGACCTGCTATTATCGAAGGATGTCTATGGCGATGGCGCCGTGACCGCTGGTCATGCAGAAGGCCGACGGCAACACCGAAACGGCTGTGGTTGTTCGCCGGAATCGAGAGAACGCGGAGACAGGGGCAGCACCTCTGTGCCTGCTGCTACCATCAGAGGCGATGAAGGGTGAAGGCGGCGACGCTGCGAAGGTAGCAGCAGTGGCGGTGACCTTTTAAAATGGCAATTCTTCGCAGGGAAATCAGGAGGGACGAACTTGGGGTGTTTAACCCAAATTAAGATGAGTCAGGGGAAAGAAAGAGTAGAAGAATGTGGTGGCGGAATCGCCGCGCCGACATTATCGAAGATGGAGAAGCGGCCTTGAATTCAGAAAAGAGGAGGAAGAGATGAAATTTAGCTCTTGAAATTTAGGGATTTAACTTCGGATTCTAGCCTACAATTTTGGGATAATTGGAAAGGAGAATAGAGAAAGAGAGAGAGGGAGGTGCCCAAGGGACGGTGGCAGATTGAATATAAGTCGCGGAAGCAATCAAGAGAGGTAGAGTAGCTGGCGTTTAGAGAAAGAGTGGGTAGAGGAGATAGACCGTATATGTGTTGTGCTCTGCCGGGAGGAATGGTTCGAAAATCAAATATTGAGCCATATGTAGTGCGCTGATGTTGAATGATAGGAAATGGAGCCATGCTTAAATCACTCTAGACTTCTAATATAACATGGGCTTTAATTAAGTTGAAATCTAGGCCTAATAGAATTATTATTATGTTTCATAATTCAATTTAAGATGAGGGGCTGTAGCTAGAGATTTTTCGTCTACCAGTTTACATGCTCCCGATTGGGGAGTTTGAGAAAGATTATTAAGGTGTTAACTAATAAAGAAATGAGTGTTAAATTTACTCCCTTAGTATTGTGTCATGACTTAAATTAATGATTGAAGCATAAGATACATAGAAGGCTTGGACCGTAAGGTGATAAAAAGAAAAGGAACTTAAGATATAGATGGCTTACTAATAGGATATGACCTAGCTACTAGGCCCAAGCATCGAGCCCAACATAATTAGACTCGAACGGTTCAGCTCGGCCCCTTTAAACAGCCCACCTCGGCCCAACACTCCAATAAGGCAGCTCCGATTCCTACACCAGCTACAATTCTAATCCTGAAGAAGATCTAAAAGCTCGGTGTTTACCCACAAAAGGAAGAGATCAAGTTCAAGAGTCCAAGTTGGAGAAGAATTATTATCCTAGTAGAACTCTATGTAAAAATATCTATAAATAGGGGATTAGAATAGATGAAGATGGGAGAACAATCTCTTGTAAGCCTCACGCATAAAGCTAATAAAGCATACATACTTTCCGCTCCGTGGACGTAGATCTCTAGATCGAACCACGTAAATCCCTTGTGTCCTTTACTTTCGTGTTCTTTAATTCTCTGTTTTCGTGCCTAAATCACCCTTGAAAAGCAAGATCGATCACTGGCGCCGTCTGTGGGAAAGTAAAATCTTGTGAATTCCGATCAACGTTTTCAAGATCAGTCACGATGGCAGGAAAATCGACAAAGTCAACACGATCCAACGCCGCCGCTGCTGCTGCCGCGGCCAAACGGGAGAAAGAGGCCCAGCAAGCTCAATAAGGTGCTAACAATCCTCCTCGATGGGATGCGGAAGAGGTCGAAGCCAGCCATGTACCAGAGACCGACCGCCCCCAACGATCTGGAAAAGAGCCGATGCGAAGCCTGACCCCCGAAGGGGATGTCGCAAACATACCCGTTGACCAGTTCGGCAACCAAATTCACCGGAACTCAGGAAGCCGTGATAGCAGCAAGGAGGACAAGCTCCCCACCTACCAGCGGCAGCTCAGCGATGTGGTAAAGGCGTTCCTGGTCGAGAACCAGCAAAACCTCCTAAAGTTCGCCGAACAACGATTTGAGCACAACCAAGGAGGACAACGTGAAGCGGCCACACAACCTCACCGCCGAGAAGGGTCCCAAAGCGTTCAAATTGTACATGCACGGGACCCTATAAGGTGATTCGAGGAACGTCACCGAGGTGAACGCAATCGGCACTCACCTCGGCCTAACATCTCGTCACCTCGACGGGAGAACCCTCCCCATTACGCCAACCCACACCAACCGCATCCTGTACACACCACTCCTATCCACATACAAAGTGCCACCAGTAAGGCCGTACGACGGGCTGTGCGACCCGCAAAATTTCCTCTCGCAGTTTCAGTATAATATGTTGAATCAGGGGTTGAGTGACGACATCTATTTGTGCAAAGTGTTCCCCGAACTGCTGGTCGATAATGCCCGTGCATGGTTCTACAGCCTACCGCCTAGGAGTGTTAACTCCTACGCCGAACTGATGGAGGCCTTTGATAGGAGGTTCTTCCAAAAAGCCGAACCAAAGACTACCACGGCACAACTACTTTCACTTCGGCAAGGACGGGGGGAATCGATTAGCGATTTCATGACTAGGTTCAATAAAGAGAGCCTGAAAGTCGATCGGCTGACCGACGAAGTCCTCATCTCGGCATTCCAGAATGCAATTCAGTCCGGTGCCCTCTACAGGGAGATCGTCAGGGAGGATCCTCGCACCTCGAGGGAACTATGGGCCATAGCAGACAGGTTTGCATGAGCGGATGAAGCCGATCGGAAGAAACGGGAAACCGACAAAGCTGAATCTTCCGACCGATAGAAGAGAGAGGAGCGCAACGACCAAGGGAGTAGTCGCCGAAGCGCCCTCGACAGATTGCAGCGGGTACCTATATAGTCCCAGCTCGGACCTCGGCCGAACCAAGAGAAAAACCAGTTCACTCAACTGATGAAGCCGAGGACAGAGATTTACGAGCTTCACCAAAATTTGTTCGAGAAGCCTCAACCAATGACACGAGGAGGAGCTAAGCGCCGATCCAAAGATAAATACTGCAAGTTCCATGAAGACTACGGCCATGACACGGAAGATTGCAGAAATCTCGCTTCAGAAATCGATTACTTGGTACGCGACGGTACTCTGGGGAGATACCAAAGTCGCAACCAGAATGAAGGCCGCCCCCGGGACAACAAAAGATGAAGACAAAATAGAGGGGGGAATAACTGCGGCCCCCAGGCCGATAAGAAGCCGAAGCGAGAAGATGACGAAGATGAGGACCAGCCTCAGTATGATGGAGTCGTACAGGCTATTACCGGGCTCCCACAGGGAGCTACGAAGTCGTCATTGAAGGCTGAAGCTCGAAGCCCGCAACAGGACGAACCTTCCCAAAAAAGGTTCAAAAAGGACAAGGTAATTACTTTCTCGGAACAAGACCCAGTGCCACCTGCCATGCCCCACCAAGATGCGATTGTGATTGAAGCCGGGGTGGCTAATAAGCTCGTACGACGAGTTTTCGTTGATACTGGAGCCTCGGTCAGTGTCCTCTTCAAGAATTGCTTCGACCAACTAGGAGTGGAGAAGGCGCAGCTCGCACCAGCACCAGTCCCACTAAAGAGCTTCGTCCAACAGGAGACGCAAACGGAGGGGGTTGTACAACTACCTGTAACAGTGGGGATTCATCCATTATCAATCACTAAGGTCATCAACCTCTTCGTCGTTAAAGCGAATTCTCCATACAACGTTATACTCGGAAGGGATTGGCTGGTGGTGGTTAAGGCGATCTGTTCGTCATACCACTTAACGATCAAAATCCCATAAAAAAATGGGGTGATCGTAGTTCGAGGTGACCAAAAGCGAGCAAAAGAGTACATGCAGATCACACTACGAGGTGCCAGAGCACCTCAGCACTCCCAAACATAGCAATTACAGCTGCCTGAAGAGTTGGAGCAGAAACAAGAATCTGTATCCGACGAGCCGGCGGAAAACATAATACTCTACGAAGATGACCCATCCAAGGTCATCAAAGTAGGCTTTGCGGGAGGAGCCGAACTCCACAGGCAGATAGTCCAACTTCTTCGGGAATATAGAGATATCTTCGCCTGGACACCCCTCGACATGACTGGAGTAACACCTAGCATCATTACTCATCGACTGAATATCGACCCCGGAGTAAAGCCAGTCAAGCAGAAACAACGAGTCTTCGCTACAGAACGAAGTCAAGTCATTTATGACGAGGTGCAACAACTTCGGAAAGCCGACATTTTGTTCGAGGTCAAATATCCGACGTGGATAGCTAACCCGGTCATGGTAAAAAAACAACAAGGAGGTTGGCGGATGTGCATTGACTATACCGACCTCAACAAACACTGCCCAAAGGACTGTTATCCTTTACCCAACATTGTCAAGAAAGTAGAAGCCCTGGTCGGTCACAAGGTCTTTAGCTTTCTAGATCTATACAAATGGTATCACCAAGTCCTAATGAGTGATGAAGATGCGTCGAAGACAGCTTTCATCACGGACTTCGGCGTCTTTGCCTACAAGAAGATGCCATTTGGGCTTAAAAACGTGGGAGCAACCTATCAAAGGATGGTCGACAAGATATTTGAACGTCATATTGGAAAGATCGTTGAAGTTTACGTCGATGACATCATCGTAAAAAGTAGAGAACCAGCGACCTGCATTGACGACCTCAAGATTGTCTTCGGCTTACTTCGGAAAGTGAATCTGAAGCTAAACCCCGAGAAATGTACCTTTATGGTCCGATCAGGAAAATTCTTGGGGTGCTGGGTTTCGCAAGAAGGTTTGAAGGCCAACCCCTCGAAAGTCCGAGCTGTCCAGGAAATGAAGGTCCCGAAAACCATTCACGATGTGCATCAACTGACTTGCTATTTGGCAGCGCTGAGTCGTTTCTTATCTAAGGCCGCCGAAAAGCAGCTCCCATTCTTTAGGATTCTCAAAAAGGCACCCGACTTCGAATGGAAGGACGAGCACAGATCGACGTTTGAAGAGCTGAAGAAGTACCTGGCCAAGCTCCCAACTTTGTCTGTTCCAAAAGATGGAGAAGTCCTCTCTTTATACCTTGTAGCCTCGGATGAAGCTATAAGTGCTGTACTCGTTCGAGATGAAGGACGTCTGCAACTTCCTGTTTATTTCATTAGCCGAGCTCTGAAAGGACCGGAGACGAGGTACCAGCCATTGGAAAAAATCGCCCTTGCACTAGTGAATGCCGCTAGAAGGTTGAGACCGTATTTCCAGGCACACACCATACAAGTCCTAACCGACCTGCCACTTTGACAAATACTGACCAAGCCTGAAGTATCGGGTAGAATCGCTAAGTGGGCGGTCGAACAGCCTAGCAGACTTCCTAGTGGAGGCTATGTTCTCCGAAGCGCCAAAACAGGATGAATTCCCCCAAGCAAAGCCGAAGCCGAACAGCCTAAAGAACCTCCAAAGGACTGCTGGAAAGTCTATGTAGATGGTGCTTCAGGTCGCACAGGCAGCGGGGCAGGAGTGATGCTACTTAGTCCGGATGGAATTGAGACAGCGTATGCACTTCATTTTAGCTTCCCAACGACGAATAATGAAGTCGAGTACGTAGCATTAATTGCCGGACTCCGTCTAGCTCGTTCCTTGCATATCCGAGTCGTTCAAGTTCATAGTGACTCCCAAGTCATAGTGAGCCACATGCTAGGCAAATACGAGGCAAAGGGAGAAAGAATGAAGTAATATTTACAAAAAGCAAAGAGTCTGCAAGAAGGCTTTGAATACTTCGAGCTGCGGCGGATTCCTAGAGGAGAAAATAACCGAGCTGACGCCTTAAGCAAACTAGCATCATCCTCAACAAACTCGCCTGTAGAAGAAGTCAAGCTTCGAAGCATTGAAGAAGCCGAACTGAACCAAGTAGAGGAGGACGAACTGAACTAGATGACTCCCTACCGAGCTTACTTAGAGAAGGGGGAACTGCCCCACGACAAGCTCGAAGCTAGAAAACTCCTAAGCAAAGTCCTGAAGTACACCCTGGAGCAAGGAGTGCTGTATCGAAGGTCGTATCTCCAACCTCTTTTAAGATGTGCCGGACCGAATGAAGCAAATTATGCACTAAGAGAAGTGCATGAAGGAGCGTGTGGGAGTCACATCGGAACTCGGGCACTAGCAAAAAAGGTGATGAGGTGGGAATACTATTGGCCTACGATATTCCACGATACAGTTGAGCTCGTCAAGAAATGCCCAAAATGTTAGATCCACGGGACAGTCCCTAGGCTACCCCAGAGCGAACTCGTTAGCATGCAAAGCCCGTGGCCGTTTGTACAATGGGGAATCGACATAGTTGGACCGTTTGACCGAGCTCCCGGACAACTACAGTTCTTCATCGTAGCCATTGACTACTTCACTAAGTGGGTCGAAGCCGAACATTTGGCTAAAATCACAAGCAAGAATGCTCTTAACTTCGTCTGGAAGAACATTGTCTGTCGCTTCGGCGTACCTCATGTCCTCGTTTCAGATAACGGAACGCAGTTCACTGATCGAACATTTAGAGAATAGTGCAAAGGTCTACACATTTAGCAAAAGTTCACTTCGGTAGCCCACCCTCAAGCGAATGGCCAAACCGAAGTTACGAACAGAACAATTGTCAAGGGGCTCAAGATCCGACTTAACAAAGCCAAAGGAGATTGGGCAGCAAACCTACCCCAAGTCCTATGGTCATACCGAACAACTCCCCGGACTTCAAATGGAGAAACACCTTACAGTTTGGCGTACGGAACTAAAGCTGTCATTCCAGTTGAGATCGGATTGCCGAGCTACCGCACGCTGAATTTTTCAGCCGAAGCCAATGAAGAAGGACTACGAGCTGATTTGGACCTACTAGAAGAGAAGCGGGATTTGGCTTACATCAAGGAAGCTAAGTACAAGCAGCAAGTAGCTCGATACTATAACCAAAGAGTGAAATTCCAACAATTCCAAGTAGGCGACCTCGTACTTCGGAATAACGAAGTCAGCAAGGTAGAAAAGCTCGGCAAACTACAAGCCACATGGGAAGGACCTTACCGAGTTGAAGAAGTCCTCGGCAAAGGGTCATATAAGCTCGCCCATCTATCTGGTGAGCCGATACCCCGAACTTGGCATGTCTCTCATCTAAAGAAATACTTCGCATAGGTGGAAAGGAGTAAAGGTCATTTCATCTTAGGTCGGTTAGGTCATGAGTCAGGTCGTCCTGTTTTTACTTTGATTTTTTCTTTTTTATCAATAAAGTTTACTTTTCTTTTCTATTGGTCCTGCATATTTCATTTTAAGCATTTTTCTTTCCACTTGTGCAAATTATTTCGTTCAACTATTTTTTTAACCCTGACGAGGGTATTTAATATCTCCAACCATGGAGCATATACTATAAACGCGCGTAAAAGGCCAAACCTCGTCGTCTGACGAGGTGAGCCGTACAAGGCCAAACCTCGTCATCTGACAAGGTGAGCCATAGAAGGCCAAACCTCGTCGTCTAACGAGGTGAGCCGTACAAGGCCAAACCTCGTCATCTGACGAGGTGAGCCATACAAGGCCAAACCTCGTCATCTGACGAGGTGAGCCGGACGAAGGCCAAACCTCGTCATCTGACGAGGTGAGCCGAACAAAGGCCAAACCTCGTCATCTGACAAGGTTAGCCATAGAAGGCCAAACTTCGTCCTTAGACGAAGTGAAAAAACGTAAAACTTTGTATTTTTGCGAAGAAAGCCGTATAAAGCCGAACTTCATTCTTTGATGACAAGAGCTATCAGACTAAGACAACCAATAAAGCGCAAAACTCATAATGAATGCATAAGTAAGAGTACGAAAAAAATTCTATCTTATTTCGTATAAGACAAGAATGCGTACAATTACATTGGTATTTACATTAAGGAGGTGCTCCCGAGCTAGACGATCTACCAAAATTAAGCCACCTATCAACAAATCTAGGCCCGGCTGGAGGATTGGGCAAACCCATAATATAATCTACAGCTTGCATGCCTTGGCCTCTACGGATCGCCAAGCGCCGACCTCGGCCTCGGCCTCGAGCAGGGGAAGCCCTACCTTGGTTAGCAGAACCGGAGCCACGGGCTCGACCTTGCCCACCAGAAGCTCTCAGCACCCCTCCCCGACGAAGTGATTCACTAGGACCCTCCAAATAAGCCCTGGTGGCCGCATCCAACACTCCCGAACTCGGATCGGTGTTAGCCGAACTCGATGAGTACGTCTCTGAGGTCAGATATTGCAATAACTTAGGCCGACGAGCTTTTACAGTCTCATATGAATTGATAGCTTCAACCAGCTCGTCGACCAACCCCCGGTACTCCCACGAGTTCTCGCCATAATCATGCCGGTAACGCTGAAGCCACCCCTTTTTCTCATCCACCTTGGCTAAGACCTCGGCAATAGTAGGCTTCCCACTCCGGTGGATAATGTTTTCGTATTCAAGGAATTCTTCTTCGATACGCTTGGCTTTTCCCGTAAGCCTACCATGCTTCTCCTTCAGCTCGATCACTTCGGTCTCATTCTCAACGTGGCCTATCGTGTCTTTCCAGTGCAAAACCTCAACCTTCGCTGCATCAAGTTGACATTGAAGTCGAGCTATTTCCTCTAGACAAGATGATAAGTTGACACAGTTCGGAGAAGACTACAAATGGAAACAAATTTCTAATAAGAAATAAAGTTTTCATTACTTCAGCAAAACGCGCCATCCTATTGATGACGAAGTACATGCTACAAAAAAAAGAAAAAAAAAAAGAGAGACGAGGAGGCGATCAACTGACCTCCTCCTCGTTTTCTTGCATTTCGGCATCCCGTCGCCACCAGTTCCGCTCTCAGCTTCGGTTCTTCTCGGGGCGGCATTGAGCTCGGCAACAATTGCATCCATGTCAGGATCGCGATCTACCGAACTTTCCCAAATCAGTTCGGCAGTCAGCAGATCGGTAGAAGACACCAGGCTCTCGAGAAGAGGAACTGCCTTCAGATTTTTTAGCACAATTTCTGCGAAAGATCGGTTCAGTTCCTTATCGGACACCTCCTTGTGCCCGTACTTCGCCTTATCGAGGTCTGGAATGTCCTCGGCGATAGCCTCCACGGTCTCCGATACACTTCGAGCCGTCAACACCTCGGCCACATCGCCGCATAAACCCGAGAAGAACTCGGATAGGAAGAGCCTTTCAGTATAGGCTCAAAGAACTGGCCCTTGGCGGCTACTGCGTCGGCCTCGGCCGATCCCAATTTGGCCTTCAGCATGGCTACCTCCCTCCAAGCTGCCTCAGCTGCGGCAACAACGTCGTCCTCCTTCTTTTTGGCCTCCTCGGCCTTCAGCACGACAGCGGCAAGGTCGCTAGTTAGGCTGACCTTCTCTTCTTCCAACTGACGCCTGACGCGGTTAATCTTGTTGTACTTCAAGACCCCGTCATTCAGGAAGCCAGTAAGGGTGGACGCGCCCTTCACCAGCCCGTCCACCCAGTTGTGAAAGCTCGCTGTCACCAAGTCAGTATCCTGCAAATGGCAAATAACATCAACGCACAAATACCACAAACCTAACGCCGAAAGGCTTTAAATTCTTACCTCGGGATAAACCCGGTGTTCTTCTTCCAGCTCCACCACCGGGCACGCCGCACTAACCGAGGACTGGCCTACGGTTAGAGTCTTGTCGCCGGTTGCCGAAGCTTTCTTGTTCGGCTTCGGTACCTTCGCCTGACGAACTAACGACTCAAGAGAAGGTGACCGTAGAGGAGATAATCCCGGAACACTCGCAGTTCGTTCCGAGGACGCCTCGGAACCCCCCTTCTCCAACACTACAGGATCCTCGGACCTCTGCCTCTTCCTGTCTTTCACTAGTTTCACTGCAACCAAAATTCAGAAGAAATTACACATGATAAACCAAATATCTTGCAAACCACAATGAGATACGGAAGGAGACCTCACCCTCCTCGGGATATGAGGTGTTGGGGTTAAACAGGCTCAGCCCGGCCAAAACAAGCTCGGCTTCGGTGTAATCCCATACAATGGTACCTAGCCGATCTAACCTAGTCACGGCATCAGCCAGATCTACCGTGGAAGCCTGAATTTCTAACTTACTACCTTTCTGTCGCCAGACGAGGTGGGGAACCTCATCAGAGCGACAGAAGAAGAACTTATTCTGCCAATTCGTAATTTTTGATTTTGTTATTAAACGAAACGAATCCTTACAAACCGGAGTCAAATAGAACCACCCCGTATCACCTAATTTAAAAAAGAAAAATTTCAGTATCAAGTCTACTGATACCGGAATACCCATGGTGCTAGCTTCTACAACTAATCCTACGAGCTGTTTAAAAGAGTTCGGTGCGATTTACCCCATGGCAATACCGAGCTTGCGAAATAAAGCTCCAAAAATTGGAAATAACGGGAACCAAAGACCGTGCTTCAAACTATCTTCGTACACGGTAAAGAAACCGTCCGGAGGCGAACACGCTCTGTCCTCCGGTCCGGGAGCTACTAACAGAGCAGAGGAAGGAAATTGATATTCTCTACAAACGTTAATAATCTGTTCTGCACTAAACAACGACCTATACTTAAGGACTTTGCCCTCAGTCACCGGAGCAAGACACACACACTCAATTGTCCTACTTGATAAAGAATCTACAGTGAAAGCACTTATTTTTACAGTCGACGGAAAAGATGGCATTGGAGGCGGCGATAACCCATCAACCGCTCCACCGTCGTTACCCCTACTACTTGAAGAAGGAGAGGAAGAAGAATCCATAACTTACTTGTGAAATTATCGGCGGAATAACTCCTAACGATGATTGACGGCAAAGACGCACGGAGAATCTAGCAACGGCAGAGGGGAGGCGGTGACTCTTTTTTAGACTTGAAATTAGGGCGAAATGCGGGAGAAGGCGTATAACAGAAGTTTTATTCAAAAAACTTCCACCTTTTCAACTCCCACCCCCACGGCGCAACACGTGTCCTACTAACTCGGGACTCCAACCGGCGCTCCGTGTTCGGCTTCGCCTTTCCAACCAATTTGTGCCTCGTCTGACTTGTTGACCGACCTCATCTTAACGAGGCGGTATGCAGTTCGACTTCATCGAAATCTTAAATTCGGTGGGGCAATGTAATTTATAAAACCCGACCTCGTCTTAACGAGGCAGTTTGCAGTTCGACTTTGTCGAAATCTCAAATTCGGCGGGGTAATGTAATTTATTAAAACCCTACCTTGTCTTAACGAGGCGGTATGCAGTTTGACTTCGTCGAAATCTCAAATTCGGCGGGGCAATGTCATTTATAAAACCCAACCTCGTCTTAACGAGGCGGCATGCAGTTCGACTTCGTCAAAATCTCAAATTCGGCGGGGCAATGTCATTTATATAACCCAACCTCGTCTTAATGAGGCGGCATGCAGTTCAACTTCGTCGAAATCTTAAATTCGGCGGGCAATGTAATTTATAAAACCCGACCTCGTCTTAACGAGGCGGTATGCAGTTCGACTTCGTCGAAATCTCAAATTCGGCAGGGCAATGTCATTTATAAAACCCAACCTCGTCTTAACAAGGCGGCATGCAGTTCGACTTCGTCGAAATCTTAAATTCGACAGGGTAATGCCATTTTACACTCATCCATTTCGCTATTCTGCCCCACATCACACCTCACTTCTACATCTTTTTTTTGGGGGGGGGGGGGATGTGATAGGATATGGCCTAGCTACTAGGCCCAAGCATCGAGCCCAACATAATTGGACTCGAACGGTTCAACTCGGCCCAGTAAGCTCGGCCCCTTTAAACAGCCCACCTCGGCCCAACACTCAACAAGGCAGCTCCGATTCCTACACCAGCTACAATTCTAATCCTGAAGAAGATCTAGAAGCTCGGTGTTTACACACAAAAGGAAGAGATCAAGTTCAAGAGTCCAAGTTGGAGAAGAATTATTATCCTAGTAGAACTCTATGTAAAAATATCTTTAAATAGGGGGTTTAGAATAGATGAAGAGGGGAGAAAAATCTCTTGTAAGCCTCACGCATAAAGCTAATAAAGCATACATACTTTCCGCTCCGTGGACGTAGATCTCTAGATCGAACACGTAAATCCCTTATGTCCTTTACTTTCGTGTTCTTTAATTCTCTATTTTCGTGCCTAAATCACCCTTGAAAAGCAAGATCAATCACTTACTCTTAATTAAATATGGCAATTTGAGTTTGGGTCAATTATTCTGAATTGATCTCTATTAGTCAAGAGAAGTAATGTAGTTACTTACATTACGAACTTAAGACTAGTAATTGATAACTTGAATTGAGTATTAGTACTTTATAAATTAGTCCAAATAAGACCCTGAAGTTTAGTTTGAAATTGGATAAGTTTATTTCTAAAATCTTCAGAACTAGTAAACTGAATAATTAAGATTATATAATTTAGCTCGGTTCTGGATAAATGTTTACAATATATTGATATGATTTTGAACCTATGTACGGTTGAGCCTTTGTATAACTATTCTTCATATATCGAACCTTTATTACTTCGATAATGCATTATTAAGGACCGAGTCTTGGGAGTAGTTCGAATGGAGAAACGGAGTTCTCATTGAACTAGTGCGAATATTTTAGCTGACACTTGTTTAGAGTCGAGAACCTAGATAGTTTTGCGGAAAACTTAAAATACGTGGAGATCATGTCAAAATTCTCTAGAAAAGCTTCAGTCACCATCTATTCAACTCCTATAAGTCTTGACCGATTAATCCTTTTCATCCCGGTTCTTTTTATAATACTAGTATTATATTTAAATCTCTTCACGAATAGTGGAATATTTTGGAAAAACGAGCTACAACGCAGTAAATTTATTATATAAGGTTAAAAACGTATGGATTCTTCATTTCTTAAATGAAGAAGAACTTATACCTCTTCATAACTAATGTTTATTTTGAGAAGAGGACAACCGGTCAAGTTTAGTAGTTTAACCGAACTAAGACCTAAACCGAGAGATGGGATAGAAATGGTTATCAACCCCCCCCCCCCCCCCCCCTCCCCAAAATCTCAAAAATCTAGAGGTTAAAAGGACAATGAACTTGAGCTAGAAATATGATATTTCTTTGAGACTTACTTATTTCTAAATTAGTAGCACTCGTTACTTGAAGGTCAAGAACGATGTAGAGGCCAAGGGACGTAAAGAGACTCTGGAAACCATTCAATCATGTATATAGCCAGGTGGGCGTTATTTTCTGAGCAAAGTATAATTTTGCTATAATGAAGCATGTTTTGACATGAAATGCAAGTTTCTAAGATTATTCATGCATAAAATATTTGTATGATTCCTATCTGTGTTGGTTCACCAATGACGATCGACTCTGTGCTAAGTAAGAGATGCTAGCCAGGGAGTGTACACAAAGTTGTAAACTGTGTGCCTGGGAGGTGAGGGCCGGTTTACGAGAATAGTTGCGACCGTGAGAGGTGGCCAACTTCACGGCGCGAGAGGAATAGATATGGATAATACGTAAGGGATGCGAAAGGGGTTGTACATCCGAGCACGTGCGAAAGAAATGAGATTTAGTATGCATGAGTTATTTTCCTAAAACCTTGTGTCATACTGTGATAAATGCATGAATATAAATGATTTCTATATGTTTTGGGCATAACCCACGGGGTACATCAAGTACTCAGCCCTGCTCGTGTTTCCAAAAAAAACTTGCAGGTTGAGCGAGATGGTGATGGCGGCCGGTTGAGAGAGGATGATGCCGTCTTTTTGAATTCTGGTGCAGAAAGAGATACATATCTTCATATAGTATCTATGTTTGTTTAACTCTTCCGCGGTACGCTTGACACTCTCACTAGCT
>LSBG02000169.1:0-100544 GCA_001642375.2 Mentha longifolia
TCAGGGTCTGGTATGGGAACTTCAAACTCAGGTAGAGGTTGAGGAGTGAAGGGGTTAAGCTGTTGAAGTTGTTCAGCAAGTTGATCCACTGACAGTTCTGCATTGACTGCAGGTTCCATTGAAGTTTCTGGATCAGTTGAGGAAGAGCTGGTTGGAGGAGCTTCTGTTCCCCCTTGGTTCATTCCCCCTTGCTGAATTGGTGGATTTTGTGAATTAGAATCTTGCACAGGCTCGGCTTCTTCTTCTTCCAAGTCGGTTGGACTCCACATTAGTATTTCATCTCGAAACTGCGTGTTGGAGCCTGTTTGATTTGACTTGTACCTGTACTTTCATCAGGTTGGGTATCCCTGTACTCACAAATAGATTCATCAAAAACAACATGTGGGGTTACTTCCACAATATGAGTTTTCTTGTTAAAAACTCTGAAAGCTTTGCTGATCTCTGAATATCCTAAAAATATTCCTGGATCTGCTTTGCTATCAAACGTTTTCAACTGTGATTTCCCATTATTATGAATGTAACACACACAGCCAAAGGATTTAAGATATTTAAATCGAGGTTTCTTATCCTTCCACAGCTCGTATGGAGTCTTTCCATGTCTTGTATGAATGACTGATCTGTTCTGAGTGTAGCAAGCTGTGTTGATTGCTTCCGCCCAGAACTTCTTGGGAAGATTGGTTTCATTCAGCATCGTGCGAGCTGCTTCCTTTAGTGATCTGTTGCGTCGTTCAACAACACCGTTCTGTTGAGGTGTGCGAGCTGCTGAAGTTTGATGAGTAATTCCACTTTTGGTGCAGTATGATTCAATCATATGATTAAGAAATTCTGTTCCGCGATCGGATCGGATTGAGATCACGCTTTTGTCCTTCAATTTTGACAGTTTGGTGAGTAGCGCAGGTAGCTCCACTAGTGTCTCCTTCTTTTTATGTAAGAAAATAACCCAAGTATATCGTGAGTAATCATCAACAATAACGAGAGTATACTTTTTACCATTAATGCTTCTGGGAGTCACTGGACCGAATAGATCCAAGTGGAGTAGTTCCAAGATTCTACTTATGTTGTGAGCTGCAATGTTTGGAAATGATGATTTGGTCTGCTTTCCAGCTTGACAGGCTTCACAAACATGATCTTTGTAATAGACTTGATCTGGGAGATCATCTGCGAGCTTCTTGCGAGAGAGCTTATTGATGGCTTTGAAGTTCAAGTGACACAGTCTCTTGTGTCATAACCAGCTTACTTCAGTTGCAGATTTGGTGACCAGACAGGTTTCTTTTTCATCTGACATTGTACTATGTACAAGTTATCCTGCAAAATACCGGTAAGAAGAATTTCTTCTCCTTCCTTGTTCTTTATAGCACACTTGTTAGCAGAAAACTCTACTCTTTTTCTGTTTGAGCAGAACTGGCTTACAGAAAAGAGATTATGATTTAAGCCTGCAACATAGGTGACATTAGATATTGTTGTTTTACCAACAATTAGATTACCGTAGCCTCTTGTTTTCCCTTTAGAGTCTCCTCCAAAAGCAACTAGAGGTCCATCACATTCAATGAAGTTTGTAAGCAAGCTTTTGTCGCAGGTCATATGCTTTGTGCATCCATTGTCGATGATCCAGATCGCCCCGCGAGTTGCTCGCTTCCTCCTTTGAGTTTTCCCATCCTGCAATTAGACAGTTTTAGCAACCTATATGAATTTGGGTGCTTTGTTAGCAGGTTGAGATTTAGCAGCTTGGTTTCCAAGCTTTCTCTTTTGTAAACTCCTGTTGACTCGTGGCTTGGTCAGTTGCACATTTGAGTAGGTTCCATTTGAGTATGCAGTTTGCAGTTGGTAATGAGCAGGTTGATAAAGATCATTTTGATAGCACTGCTCCATGTAACCACATCTGCATTGATTATTTACAAATCCACTTCCATGTGGAAATCGACATTGTATACTTGACAGCTCAGGATATGGGTACCAATGATGGTTGTACCAGTAGCCTTCATAGTCAGGTCTCTGTTGGTTTGGCCACTGCTCATAGTAGTTTCGTTGTGGTCGAGCAGTTTTGTGTTGTGCTTCTCCTTTATTTGCAGCTTGCACTCTTCTCGGTGCAGGTTGGCTCTTCTTTTTATATGCAGGTTGCATATACAGTTTTCTAGGTGACTCAACCTTCTTTTGTTCATTTGATGGCCTTAGCTGCTGTTTCTTGACAGCAGGCTTCCTATGCTCTCTTACCAAGATTGCTTGAGGTTGTCGAGCTGGATTCTTCAAGTTGAGTTGCTTGTCTGGTAGGAAGTGGTGAGCTTTGCCTTCAGCCAATCCCTTTTCTTTTACAAACAGGACCTTATCTTTCTCCTTGACTCCGCTGGTTTGACCATGGAATCCGACGCCAAACTTTATCTGAGCAGGTCTCTGGGCAGCTTGCAAGGCTTCAAGCTTTTCACCATTTTTGTTCATTCTCATTAGGACTTGTTGAAGCTTGAGCTCTTTCTGCAATAGCTTCTCATGTTCATTTGAGAGATCTGACAGCTTACCGTTCAAGCTGTTAATCTCACTGTCCTTTTTAGTGAGCATGTCTTTAAGGTTTTCTTCCCTTAAAGCTGATTGACCCAATTGAATTTTCAGAGTTTCTATCTCTCTTTGTCTTGCTTCATCATGGAGAGTGAAGTCTCCATTTTTAGTAGCCTTGAGTTTCATGTTTTCACCCTCCAGCTTGGATCTTTCTATGACTACTTGCTCGAACATTTCTGAGAGTTTCTTGTAGTCATCAAGCTGTTGTTGGAACTCTTCATATGTAGGCATTTCAGGTAGTTCGAAACCTGCATGTTCAGTGTTAGTTGAATATGAAGATGAGATTTTGGTATCAACCTTGTATCGAACAAGATCGAGATCTTTTCCCATGTAGCATTCCTCATTTTCAGAATCTTCGTCGGCTAAGCGACATTCCTCCTCATCCAATTCATCATCGTCATCTTCGTCGGAGGAGGTTGAGTCTGATAATGTGGCAACAGCTTTGGCTTCTTCCTCAGCTGCGATCATGCACTGCGCTGCGATCATGGCACTGCGCTGCTCCTTTAGTTTTTGGTCTCTTTTTGCACGGAGCTCTTCGCGTTCGGCCTTTGAAAGATCTGGGCAGTCTGCTTGTAGTGACCTGGTCTGCCACATTCAAAACAACCACCCTCTGGAGTGTTAGAAGAATTGAATTTTGAGGGTCTAGTTATACCTTCACCTTTCTTGTCGGAAGAAGAGGTGGATTGATTTCTCTTGAAATCTTTGTGATATTTGCGGAATTTGTTGAAGCGCTTTTCAAGCTTTTCATTCCTTCTAGCCATAAGTGCATAGTCCTTCAACAATTTTTCCATTTTAGAGCATAGATCTTTTGGGATTGATCTTTCTTCTGTAATTGATGTAGCTTTGAATGTAGCATCTTTTTCTTTCTTTTCGGGCTCAGTCTTCTTGCTTGAAGACGTTTGTTGTGACCCGTGCAATCTGATCATTTCAAACTCATTTCCGATGAGCAGATCAAACAGTTGCTCAGTTGACAGGTTGCTGATGTCCGACCTGCCGCGGTGCATGGCGCTGTACACATGCCAGCTTGCTGGAAGAGATTGGATTACTTTGAGATTGAGTTCGCGCTGATTGTATTTATCTTTCTTGAGAGCCGGATCTCCAAGATAATCATTGTGAATCTGTTCTTGAGCTGGTCAATGGTCTCCATTGGCTGCATTTTGAATTCTTCGAATTTACTGCATGCCACTGACAGCTTATTTTCCAGCATCTCTGTTGATCCAAGGCTTATTGCTTTTAAGGTGTCCCACATCTCCTTGGCAGTTCCAAGATTTCTTATCTTGGCCAGGTGGACGCCCTTAACTGTGCTCGAGATTAATCCTTTTGCGAAGCTGTCAAGTCCAGCTTCCTTTCTTTCCTCTGTTGTATATTTTTTGGGATCTTTAATCTTTGGCACATACGTTACTTCAGAAGCTTTATCTCCTGATACATCAGTTTCGTAGGGTTCAAGGATGGGTGTGGGACCATTCTCGATGACATCCCACATTAGCACATGATGAGCTTGGAGGCACATCTTTATTCGAAAACTCCAGTCTTCATAACCCTGTATAGAAAAGTCTTCACAGACACGGAGAAGTGAAGCTTCCATATTGACAGTTTATATATGTGCAGTTTGCAGACACAGAGATCTAGTTCAATTTGACACTTAAGCGCAAAAAGCTTCTAGTATACAGAAGCAGTGGTCAAAAGAACCACCGCTCTGATACCACTTGTAGGTCCCGATAAATAGATATTGGTGTATGGGGGGGGATACACCAATTAGCCAACAGTTTTGACTTTTCAAAACAATTTGATCTTACTGAGTCGTCACTTCAGTTTATCAGAGCAGTTTAGTTTTTTTCAGCTCAAACAGTGAACTGCTGAGCTTGCAAAACTAACCTGCGTGCGGAAGTTTGGTGGAAAGGTTGGCTAACAGTTTTCAAAACAGTTTTCAAAGAAAACTTTAGTTCAAACAAGTGTTCATGCAAACTGTGAAAGTGGCTAACAGTTTTTCAAAGACAGTTTTCAAAGATAGTGCACATGCAAGACAGGTACAATCGTGCAGGTTGTGAGCATGCAAACTGTGTGAAAACAGATAAGATAGAGAAACACGAGGAGTTTTTATCGTGGTTCGGAGTAAACAGCTCCTACGTCCATGCCAGATCCCGTCGAATCTGTAATCCCTTAACTTGAGATTTTTCGCTCCTTTTAACACTGGTGGAGGATCCAGTCCAAATTCAAGTCTCTCTTTAGACTGAATCTAGCACGAATCTTGAGTCGTGTCTCTTCTAACTCTACATACAAACTTACAATCTTACTAATGTTAAATAACTAGCACTACTAATCAAACTGGAAAGCTGTGAAAGCTATCACCGTTTGGAATACAACTCTATCAACTACACTGAATATCAACAGTGATGGTAGTGAGAGTATGGATTGTGTTCTAGTAAGACAGATTCTAGAAAGAATAGAAATCTACAAGGATCAACACTTGGGAAAGCTCTAGTGATTTCGAGTGTTGATTGTGTGAATATTTAGCTTGAGATTTTTGCAGCGTTTCAGCTTGTAATTTGAGTTTCCCGTACTTTCTTTCTTGAATGTCTTGAGGTATTTATAGAGAAGCATTTGTAATAGAGCCGTTGTGTGTGTCAGTATGTGCAGAACCGTACACTGACTCAATTATGGACGTTGAGTAGAGGACAGGTTCCTCAGTCACAGCTCAGGTTGGACTTTGTAGGTCACGCTTCCTATACCTCGAACTGTCTTCAGTCTTCTGTAATCTTCGCAAGAGATCTTCGAGTATTGTTGGAGCAGATTACATAGACAGATTACATAAAAGAACATTATGACAGGTTTGAGTAAAAATAGGTACAAGGTTGCACTACCAACCTTAACCTTTACATAGCAACCTGTTCGGGTTAAGCTTGACTGATCCAAACACGGAGACCAGTCTGTTCCAATTAAAGTCTATTGTCTAAGTGTGGTTTCTAATAGCATTATCAAAACTTAGTTCAAAGAGAAAAGGTTCCCAACAACTTTATTATCATGGATATTCTTTTTATGATAAAATGTTTTTGGCACAAGCCCACTGGGTACATTAGTACTCAGCCTGCAATTCCTTTCCAAATATTTTGCAGATTAAGGAGTTGGTGGAACAGGCGAAGCTGGAGAGGACTGTTGTTGTTGCTAATATATAATAAAAGCTTCCGCTACGCCTATAAATAAAATCTCTATATTTTCGTACACCACGAGTTATATATAATATTACTGGTACTCTGACAAATCGGCCAGCATGGGTTGTTCGGCTTAGCCAAACCCATAGTTTGAGCTGTATGTCCTGATCCCGTATTTAAATATTATATTATTTTATATCTACGGGTATTCAAACACAGGCGGCCGGTACGGGCAGTTTGATTTATCTACCCCGTAGTTCGTGCTTTGGGTCCCGATCTCGTATTTAATTTCTTAACAATAGGGTTAAATATCCCCAAGCCATGAGCCCCTTTCTATCCCCGCTTCTTAATTCCAATCCCTTACCATGTCCCGGCATACGTGTCTTCCCTCGAGAACTGGGGCGTGACATTATATTGTGAAGAATTTAGACAAAAAACTATTCATATCACATATCAAATGTACAAAATCTGTAGATATTTAATTCCAAAACTATTATTAAAACTTAAAATAATCAAAGATATGGAGTATTATTATTATTTATTTTTTTGAAAGGAAGATAAATTGAATTCTTAAGAAAGTGAAGAAATAGAGTCCTCTTTAGTTATGATAGATTTGAACACAATTCCTGATCCCAAAAGATATGGATACTTCCAATTGGAGCAACAACAAATTATACAAAAATGAAGAAAAGCACAGCAAGGCGACTCTTGTGGTTTTGATATGTTTTGGATTTTATTTCCTGGTGATGGAGGAAGTGGAGATAGACTTTCGGATTATTAAGAAAATAAATGTATCTTTAGTTTTTTTTTCTTCAGTATTATTAACTTATGTCTCATGTTTTAATTATGATTTTATTTGGTTTGCCAATTTTATGTAATTTCTTCATTCATGTAATTTTTATTTTTATTATTTTGTATCATTAATATTTTTTAAACATATATCAAATTGAATTATAAAAGAAATAAAAATTTAATATAACAAAACATACTAAATAAAATAAAATACAAAGTAACATAAAAATAAAATAAAAATAATATGCATAAAGGTGCCCCCAACCATATACCCAACTATTTAGGTTGTCACGTCACCTTTTAATTCACCAACTCTTAATACCCACAATCTCCAATAAGGATACCTTCAATGGTGATTTTCGATAGCTTTTGAAAGTTGGGTGAAAGTTATTTTTACAACTTTCAACCATTGTATCCAAGTTTCATTTTTGAAAGTTGAAAGCCCAACTTTCAATTTTGGAAGTTGGTTTCATGAAGAAAAGTGGGAGGTGAAAAAGTGGGAGGTGAGGAACACGCATGAATTCATTGGAATGTCATATACACGCGCGTGTGTATCAATGCAGGTTATGCTTTCTAGTTTTTTTTTTCTCTCTCTCTCTTTCTTTTGGCTCCTATTTCTCAAATTTATTCATTGTAGATTTAATAAAACATATTCAATATGCATCTTGAATTAAATATTGGAGAGCTTCAATTGAATATATAAATTATAATTTTTGGAGGTCATATGAGCAAGTTATCATATATTTTATCACATTGGAATATAGAAGTTGTAAAATTAACTCAATTTTATGAATGCTCAAACGGCTACATTCATTTACAATATATGTTGAAGCAGCTCAAACAGTAAAATTTATGTAATGAAAGCATGTATATACAAATTGAAAGGTTCATATATTTTTAATTTAAATTTATCACTATTATGAAAAATTAAATAAGCATTTCATCAATAATATATACAAGTAAAATGATTAAATATATCTATATGTATATATATATATATTGTCATGACCGCACTTTACTAATTAATAGCCAAGCTCGGTGATTCGTGACTATGGTGGAATTAACGAATAATAAAGAAAAGGAAGTGAAATTTCGAGATTTGACACTAACAAATTATAAAGCAACATCGATAAGTGGGCATAATAGTTGAAAGTAGTACGACGCGATTTGTCATGATTCTGACTTAGATTACAACCAAATTGAAAATGATTCAGAATATTAGAGTGTACGCAGCGGAAATGTGTGGAAATACGTGTATGGAGACACGTATTACCAAGAGTGTTCAACAACTACACTAATCGCTAACTTCGACAAAACATCGCTAGTCACTCTTCCGTCATCCAGCTCAACCTGCACATTGGAAATAATGTACAGGGCGTGAGTACGGAGTACTCAGTGGACACAATGCCCAAAATATTTTTATTGTCAGGCCATTCATAGTGAAGCATAGGGTTTTATTGAAAGACCTATGTTCACGAAAAACTGAGTTATCTTAAAAGTGTCTGCGCAGACTAAGTTATGTAGTATTCTACCATACCTGAGTTTGTTGTGCCCGAGGAGTTGGCCACCTCATTCGGTCACCGGATCGGTCACTATCTGAATGACACGATCAATGTGTACACTAGTCCAAGAATAATAGTTGATCATTCAAGGACCCGAATTCGATTTATGAATTGGCATTTCGCCATTTCACAGATAGGCATCATACAAAAACTGAAAATATTTATAGCATGACAATACTTTTAAAAGAGCTACTGATCTAATAAAACATGCTTTGTTTTATAGAAAGCCCACCTCGTTGTTTTCTCTATTGCAACGATACTTGATCTCTGCTTCTGCTACTGTCCCTCCTTTGCGTACCCTTCGATTAAAAATTGAAATAAGTTTCGTATTCTAACGAATAAAATCTTATCTAAGATTTTAGTTTCAATTCTGATTGGAGGTTATTCTAAATCCAGTAACGTGGTTACTGTTATCTAGGCTCGAGTTATAAATATCGTTGATGAACGGTTCATATGAATTAATAAATATCAATCTTTGATTTATTGTGAAACTCGGCTAATTAATGTTTGTAATGGGTAATTGATTAGCTAAATCAATTAATCTAAATTACTGCTTCTTGATTAATTAACTTATCTAAAGTTAATTGTTGGAATCGCGAAATAATTCATTTAAGAATTATCGATGTTTAATCAATGGTGGAGCGCGATTTAATTAGTTGCGTCTTGATTCATAATTAATTAGGGAGTTGGGCTCGTAATTGGGTAAATGGGCTCCGGCCCAAAAAAAAAGTGTCTTGGCCCAGCTGTGGCTCCAGCCCGGACCCGCGGGTTAGACCCGACCCGGTCACCAAAAGAAATCCAATTCCCCGTTTCTCTTCTTCAATCGCGACACCTCTTTCTCTCCCGACTCTCGCCTCTGCGATTCTTCATCTCTGAAATTTCTCTCTTCTTGGTTCTGATTTTCCAGTCATTTCCTTCACTTTACCGGCGGCCGGCGCTACCTATACGCCGTCGGTCTGCAGCTCGTCTCCCTCTAGTCGTGGGCGTACTCTCTACCCAAATTGAACTTAGGGCAGAATCTCTAATTCAAAAGTTGAGTGGGTCTCCTCGATTCGATTTTCGGCAAGGCTTTCTCCAATTAGAGACCCTGCCAGCGCGGTGAGAAGGCGTTGGCTTCGAGGCACCGTCCGACAGCTCCGTCGATCTCCGCTTCTGCCATCGTTTATCTCGGACCCGACGACCCCTCTCCGGCGCAACTCCCGCCCTCCGGCAACTCTCTACCCAACTCTAGAATAGTAAAAGCCCTAACCCTGAAGGGTTAGGGGACATTCGCTCAAAGTTTTCCCATTTTAAGAATCGGGCGGCGACGAGGCTGCCTCCACCGGCAATAGCTCATGTCGTCGTCCTTTCCCCCGCTATTTCTATTTCTCTATGCTTGATTTATTAATCTTGTTCATTAGTATTATTGGTTTCGAGTTACTAACTTTCTATTCCCTTTTCTGCAGATTCCGGTGATGGCGACGTAGCGTCGTTACTGCTGGCTTTGCCCTTCTGCTGAAGCTCCTTTCCTTCTGGTTCTTCGCCGTCAAGGCCTCGCGCCACGACGGAGGTTCGAAGTCTCTAACTTTTTATCTCTCTCGCCCCCTTTTTTTTCAATTTATATTCTTAGGTTTGATTTCAGAGAGCTGGAAGTTATAGATATGGGTATGCTTGATAATGAATTCAGAGTTGAAGATTTACTATTTTAAATCTTAGAATTTGGCATGCTTGTGGTTTGTTGCTTCTAGTTTAAGAAATTGGTATGAACATACTAGGCTTAATTGTTTAGAACTGCTCATTAACTATGCTTGTTTTAGTTGTGTGTTCTAAGGCTGGAGTTTGAAAGCATGCTGATTGGGTTCATGTGTTCCTAGTTTGAGAAATGGGAACAAGATAGGCTAGTTGATGTTCTGAGGTTATTACCTTGAAGAAGAGAGCTGCAGTGGCTTGTTTCTCCCCTCCTTCACTCTTCCTGGCTGCTTCTACCCTTCTTCACTCTTCTCTCGGTTCTCTTAATTCTTTCTAAGTTGTGTGTTTGAATGGAGAGTGTGAATTTGATTTGGTGGAGAAGGGTGGGTATATAGGGAATCGGTTGGAATTCTTGGTTTAGAAGAGAAAGTTGACTTGATAGGAATGGTGTGTAGTCTTTCAAGGGTGTTCATTTTTGTGTTATTCTTGTTCTTGTTTGAGGTATAGCCTGCATATTTTGTTGTCTTCTAGTTGCAGACCTTGGTTTACTCCTATTATTGTTTTATATCCCAGCTGATCCTTCCCTTTCTCCCTTTTTGCAAATTGCTTGTGTGATGCTAATACATGCTGCTGAATTTAGGCGCCCATAAGGGGACTGATCCCCTTTCTGTTTTTAGACTAGAGAGCATCTTGTTTCTCTCTAATTTGTCGCATAAAGAACTGCAGATTTTTTTTTTGAACTATCTTCTTTTGTTTTAAAGGCACACTAACCCATTCATCACCTTTAGCAGGTTATTGCTGTGGTGATGCTGTGTTTCTGCCGCAGCATTTGGCACTAAAAGGAGCTGATTTTCTTTCCTATTTCGGTCTCCAAGGGCTGAGTTCCTTCCTCATTTAGAAGCTAGGAATTTGGCTACTAGTGTGATAGTGTATCCTTGTAACTTAAGAGATGTACTATGAGATATACTCTTGTACCCTATTCTGAACTGGTGGGATTCGATCCCTATCACATTGGATAGCATGTGACTTCTTATTATTCAAAGAATTAGGAGTTAGCTATTTTCTTGTTTTAATAGCCATAGGGATTGTTGTAATATTTATTCTATTCTTTCTTGATTTATAAATGAGAATAATACATCTAAACATATATATATATCCTTATCTTAGTGTACTAATTATGGGCTTGGCCCAACTCGTAATTATCTGGGCCTTGGTCCGATCTAATAAATCAATTGGGCCTTGGCCCAGTTAAATAAAATCGAGAAGTCGACAACTATCTCTTACTCGAGTTTATTCGCATACTAATTATTTATTGATATACTAAATAACATAGAAATCAAGTTGCTACTTGATTCTATCACTCTTCTATCGATTTCTCAAAGAAATTAATTTATAGAAGTCGAGCCGCTACTCGATTCCATTATCGCACTCTAAGAAATTGTTATAGAAATTCTGAATACTAGAAGTTGATAATATAACTCGATCAATCAGAATTAATTAACTTAAATCGAGATTAATTAGCTAATTAGTTAAGTAAAATGCGGGGCGGGTACATATATATATATATCTAAAAGTAGTGTATTTATAGTGGGTCTTACAAAAAGTTGAAAATTAGGTTTATTGTTGAAGAAAAAAAAAATGAAAGTTGAGTAGGGCCAAAATGATGATGTGACATTGGTGAAAGTTTGGGAAGTTGCGTTTATGAATAGAGACACCTAATAAACCCAAGTTCTAACTTTTAAATGGGACCAATTATATACAAATAACTAAATATGTATCTATAATAAAGATTTTAAAAAATGAATTAGAGAAGTGGAGCCCACCAAATTCTCAATAGCTAAGCTTCCGTGTGTAGAAGTTGAGGTACCAACAAGTATTAATAACTTTCCCAATGGTGAATAGTTGGAAATAGCCATCTATTTTGGGCTAAATAGTCGCCATTAGGGATATCCTAAGGACAAAAATAGAGGGACGACAGATGCTACAGTGTTTCTCTATGTTTGAGAGGATACTATTTATTCCACAAAAATGGGGATGTTTGAAGTTGGCTGTTGGAGCAAAATCTACCATCAAAATAACAGCTAATTTGAAGAGCTCTTTGAGATGCTCTTATATTAGTATGAAAATAAAAAATAACATCTAAAGTCTTTTATTATTGTTAATGTTGCGATATATTCACTTACCCATTGTGAACACTACTAACATGTAACCAATTGATACGGCAGTACCACATATAAACCCTTAATTATTCAGTCCACGTACGTAGCACCTGCCGCATCAACGATCGTAACTATATCGTACATGTCCATGGGGTAGGGAACAATTCCGGTAAATATATACTACCTTCATCCCATGTAAGAAGTCCACTTGCTTTATGCACGTATTTCCACCGAAACCTAGTACGAGTTTTAAAATATAATTTTGTAGTATCGTTTTTTTTACGGGATACTATGACTCATAGTATCCCGTAAAAAAAACGATACTACAAAATTATATTTTAAAACCCGTACTAGGTTTCGGTGGAAATATGTGTCAAATAGTAAAGTGGACTAAATATATGGGATGGAGGTAGTATGTTCTATAAATAGAAGATTATGCTTCATACCGTAATGGATTAACTCTTCAGTACATAGTGTCGCGCGACAATAATAATTACTCCGTATTACATATTTGCATGCGATTTCTTCTGTCTTTTTTTTTTTTTCCAAAAATAAAATAAAATCAATGCATGCATATTTATTCGAAATGCTAATTGGAGAAATTTTATCCGCTCTAGAACGTACAGAATTAAGACTAACTTCATCTGTTTAAGTCGGTATTTTATTTTTAATTTTCTTTGGGTTCACGAGTATTTAAGGTTTTAGGAAAAATTAGAACTCGTTAGGGCTGAGCATAAGAAATTGAAAAACTGAACCGACCGACTAGCCAAACCGAAACCGATCCGAAAACATGGTTAACCAAATCGAATGGTTCAGTTTTTATTTTTAATTTTCAAAACCCGACAATACTGGTTCGATTTCGGTTTCTGTGCATGAAAAACCGACGGTTAACCGAATGGATACCTATTAAATAAATATATAATTATATATATATATATATATATATATATATATATATTATAATTACAAGATAAACTTATTTGATGGCTCGATTGTTAGCGAATGCAAAGCTTATTCTATTATGATTATGTGATTTGGTTCATTGTTTTTTGATTTTCTAAATCGTTTATTTAGTATGTACATTCTAAGATATGATTTTTTTTTTTAATTTTCCTATTATGAATTATATAAAATTGAATACTCCATATTTCTTTTATTTATGGTTAACGTTAGATAAATGGTTAACCGACCCGATTTTTAGGTTAACCACTTTAATGGTTTTTGGTCTTTTTTCTTCAAATTTTTAATGTTACCCGATCCAATAAAAAACCGCATGGTCGATTTTTTTCGGTGTAAAATGATCGGTTAACTGACTCGTGCTCACCCCTAGAACTCGTACCCTAAATGTTCCTCAATCTATTGCAAGCAGACTTAATTAATGCGTCTATGGCTGGTGATACATTGTATTCCTTGGAAATAAACACCGGCAAATTACAAAGTTTTGTACCAAACAATAAAATAACGATACTTTTTTTAATTCATATTTTCTCTAAAACAATGTTGAATGTGGTGATCTCTAGCTTGTTCTTACTTGTAGGGTTTGAAGATCAACTTAACATAATTCTTAATCTCTAAATAGACATATCGGAGGAAATTAAACTTTATATTAAAGCAAGAAAAAGCACACGTCAATTTCAGATTATTATGATTAAGGAGTTAGCTAGAGTCGCTACTTTGATATATTATAGTGCACTTTTGAGTATTTGATTACCAACTATTTGTTGGGAGCACCGACTAAATAGTTCAATTGGGTCGGTTGATAACTAATGATTGATATTTTTTGCATAGTAATAGTACTAAAGAGATTTCTCACCACATGCATAATTGATTTCTTAATTAGAGTTTTTCTTTTAAGAAGAATGGGTTTTAATATAGTTCAAAAGCGAATGTTTGGATGTAGTCTGTTTATTTGGAACAGCGTGTTCACAGTTATGTAAGAAAACGCTCTTGAAATCAAGATTAAATTATTTAAAGAAGTGGTACTATAGGAGTTGAACTTAGAATAAATTAGTATTGTTAGAAAAAATAAAACTTAATTTGTTTTTTTCAAATAGAAAAATAAACCTAAGTTGAGCAAATAGAGATCTCAAAGTCTCGACTATCCAATAGTCTTTTGTTAGTGCAACACATACACATTCATACGGAATGACAGAATGAGATCCTCTATCTAAATTTTAATGTTCTAACCCTAAATCTCAACTTTTATTGGTAAAAATAAGTGTTGGCAAAGTAGCAGGCCCGGGCCGGGCCAGCCAGGCTAGCCCACCAGGCTTTGAAATTAAATAGGCAAGCCCGGCCGGCCTGGCCTGAAATCCTTTCGGGACTCAATTTTCAAATGTCCAGCTCGGCTTGAAAGTACTTTTTTTGTGCAAAATGACTGAGCCGGGCTGGCCCAAGCTCGTCAGGCTTTTTGCCATTTCTAGGCTACCCAGCCCGGCCCAAAATTCAACCGGGCATATTTCTGCGATTTGACCCCTTTCTTTTGAGCACAGTTTTTTTTAAAAATATAATTTTATATGTATATTATTGTGGTGCCCACCACCTTAATGAATATAAATGAAGATTTATTTTGGGCTATTTTTTAGAAAGAGGCCAAATGAGAATAAACATCTCAAAATGGAAATGTGGTCAAATGGGAGTAAATAGAGTGAGTATTAATCTATTATGAATTTATGATGCCCAGTCCTGCCCGAAACTAGACCGGGCCGGGCCAACTTTGTCATCCCTAGTAAAAATAAATAATATTATATATAACAAATCATAATAATTTTTTATAAATTTTTTTTTTTTTATAATTAATATACCAACCTTAATATAACTAATAAAAATTAAATTAAATGATAAAAATAATTTTAAACCCTGATTAAATTAGTGAACCTTAAAAAATAATTATAAATAAATTAAATTATTATGAATTAAATCATTTAAAAAAATGCATAAAAGTAATAGAAATTGATATTTGAGACACGGTTGAGACACCAAAATTGAGACAGAAAATTCCAAGTGCACTCATTCAAAAAATCTCTGGTAGAGCTGCATTTTCTAAATTTTGAGTTTGATCAAAAATTTCTTTTAGTTTGGTTTGGTATATAATGAGGACTTTTATACTATAATATGCACGAATTAACAATTGGTTGATAATTTTTAAGAGTAATTTCTTTTTTGGTTTGATTAGGGTTAAACCCTTACAAGCCTCTTACTAGATCCGTCAGTGCGGGCAAATATATAGCTCGCGTATTTCATTAAATTGGTATAATTTCTTAAGAATTAATACTTGATAAGTTTCTTTATAGCTAAAATATTAATAAAATCTTGAAAATTTGCATCGCACGCAGTTCCCTCAGCTCTGTTGCAGCTTCCCTCAATATTTTTTTTCTGGATCCCTCCCTATTTATGGATTGTGTATTTAAGAACGATAGATCGATAGAGAATAAAAAACAAATTTTGAAATTCTAAATCTCTCAAGTCTCCAAACTTCTTGAACAAACACCTTCTTATGTAAATTAAAATATTGTCCTCTTTAAAAAAAAAAAATATATTATCATTAATATTGTTCTTCTTTTCCTTTGAGAAGGAAAATCTATAGTAATTAATTATCTAACGTAATACATAATAGAAAGGAATCTCAGTGCAAATTACGACCGTTAAAAAAGTATTGATAAGATCAAGCTATTGGTAATGAATTAACTTAATCTACGACTCATACTTACGAACAAAAGTACTAATGTTTTTTTTTTTTTTTTTTAATGTAAAGTTACTATTATTGTTGTTTTCAGCTTCGTCTTTGTGCATGAAAAATACCAAAACCCACGTGACCTGATGCGACATTTTTAAGGTGAGTCACGTGCTAACTTCACATGCCAAACAGCACCACTACCTAATTGTTTTGCTTTTTTCTTGTTTGACAATAAATACTTAATTCCTAAAACTCAAATTTTAAGAGAATATGCACATGGATCCCCTGTTCCCTATAATTCCTTAATTACGTGCCCCACAATAATACAATAAATATAATAGTGTATTACTAGAAGTTTGTAGTACAAAAAACAATAAATGTTAGATTAATAGTAATACTTATGCAATTATATTAAAATAAATTTGGATCATTTCCGTTAGATGATCGTCACGTGTCCACAATATTTCCAAAATCACTCATTTTTTATTATGAAGCTGATTTCGAAAATATTATGGAATGTAACAATAATCTAACGGTGTAATAGAGAATGTCACACCGTTAGACAATAGAGGATCCGAATCCAAAATAAATACTCGGGCAACTAATACTGCATTACAGGTGCATTGCTAAAAATTTAGACAACTTTTTGTACATTTTCATATTATCATTAATAGAAGACGGTTTTTGGATCTTGGACAATAGGTTTTTCTTTTTTATCTTACGATTCTTGCCTTTACTTTTCGCAATAAGATTTAACTAAGTTGAAAATTATTTTACAATATATACAAGTTCGTAGAAGGCTTTATCAAATTATTTTATCAATGCTTGTAAACTGATAGGACAAAATGTTTGGATATAATAGTATCAAAAGGAGCTAGCCGCATTTAGTTTAGTTTGAAAGAGTGTTTGGAATAGGAGATTATATTCTCCAAAAAGAAGTAGGACTTAATTACATCAGTCTTCTAATGAAGTTTTATTTTATTATTAATATCTTAAATAATTTTCGACGACACCGACAAATCACGACTACTAAAATTTACCTATACATAAAATTAAGTCACCAATATTATTCTGCTAAATCCATATGTGGCCTTATTATGTTTACTATAGAAGAATAACAAAAACTTGGGTGAGGTCGGCCACATAGTGTGGTCGGGTCAAAGTGTCAATCTTTATACAGAAAAATATTAATCTATACGAATAAAAGTGTCAATCTTTAATATAATTATTTTACAAATAAAATGTCAATTTTTAAAAGTGTCAATCTTTATACAGAAAAGTGTTAATCTACATGAATAAAAGTGTCAGTGTTTTAGCCGTCCGCACGGTGCCTCTGGCTGACCCAAGTGTGTCCCTAAAAGAATAGTTCAAGCTTATGAAATAACTTTTCGAGCACAGGATATAATGTTTTATGTAGATATAAGTTTAAACAAACACTTCAATATCCACGAATTTTGTTTTCTTACACAATAAGCTCAACTAATCCTAGGCATGTTATAATTAAGATTATTGGTCTATGATTTAAAGAATTGTCTAAAAATTATATATATATATATATATATATAGAGAGAGAGAGAGAGAGAGAGAGAGAGAGTGTGTGTGTTTGATTCATATAGATTTAAGTCCTAGTGTGCGAAGTGTGAATTAACTTAAAGCTATACAAAATTATGCTTATAGTGCATGTTGTGCTTATAAGCACAAAATAAGCCATAAGCACAATTATGTACCATAAGCATAATTTTGTATAGTTGTAAGCATGATTTTGTATAGCTTTAAGCATAATTCGCACTTCGCACGCTAGGATTTATTTGCATGTGAACCATTCCCTATATATATATATATATATATATATATAAACCGTTGTCTTAACGATATATACAGCGAATAATCTGTTTGGAATGTGATGTAATTTTTAAATTAATTTACTCTCTCCGTCCTTCATTTACTGACCCTGTTGACTTTTTAGATAATTTTAAAGCTTTGTAATGATAGATTTAAAATCGAATTTTTAGAGTTTAGTTTTTTTACAAGGTACTACGAGTGTTGTAGTATCGTGCAAAAAAAACTAATATCCAAAAATTCAATTTAAAATCCATCATCACGAAGCTCTAAAATCATCTAAAAAGTCATCAGGGTCAGTAAATGGAGGACAGATGGAGTACTACATTCGTCTCATTTTCTTGAGTCCATTTTAATAAATATGAGTCTATTATAATGATTAAATGGCTCACGGAGAATGAGAAGGAGGGAATATAGGGAAAATAGACAAAAATAGCTAATTTGAGATAGTAAAGATAAATAATAGTCACTTGGATAAAAAAGATAAAAAAATAGTCACTCTTACCATAATACCCCCGACCTGTATGGAATTCACGAATTTTTGGTTCAATTCGTAAGTTACTTACAAAAAAATACCTGAATTCACGAATTTTTGGTTCAATTCGTAAATTGCTTATAAAAATTGCTTGAATTCACAAATTTTTAGTTCAATTCGTGAATTCACTCGAAAAAATGTCTGAAATCACAAATTCAATTTGTGAATTATTACCGAAAAAGAAGCAATTCACGATTTTTTTTTTTTCATGTATTCAATGAAATTTGTGAATTAGTGAAACTCAATTCGTGAATTGAAGAACAAATGCTAAAAAAAACAAGAAAAAAGATGTGATGTGTGTTTGGGTTGTAGTCGCCCCACTATTCATCATCCCTCTTTCGATCCTATCCCAATAATAAATCTCTCTGAATTCCACCGATAATAAGTAAAAAAAAATTCAATGAGATCATGAATTAATTTTATTAAGGATAATAATGTAATTCACCTTTAAAAGTGGCTAGATTCGATCTTCTTCTCTCTTTTTTTATTTTTATTTTTATTTTTTATCTTAGTAGCTAATTTTTTATTTTAATATCTCAAAGTACCTATTTTACTAATTGCCCCAGGAATATATTACAAACAATATGTAGTTCATTTTTATTACTCCATCCGTCCTCCATTTAGTGACCATTTTTTTTTTCAACATGTGTGGCACGCGTTTCCACGCTTATCATTGATGAGTTTTAAAATGAACTTTTTAAAGTATTCTTTCTTTTACGGGATACTACAACACTTGTAGTATCCCGTAAAAGAAAGAATACTTCAAAAAAATCATTTTAAAACTCATCAACGATAAGCGTGGAAACACGTGTCACACATGCTGAAAAAAGAAAGTCACTAAATGGAGGACGGATGTAGTACATAATTTAAATTATTACAAAGGTTATAGAAAATGGAGAAGACTTAGTTTAAGATTTCCATGAAATGGTTTGAAATTAGCCTTTGCTAACTTGCAAGCACTATAAAGATTAAGAAGCTGCACCTCATACCAAAATCACACTCAAAAAACAAAAAGAGATGCTCTTTTTTTTTCCCCCTCAAAAATAAATTCCTTTATTTTTTCCCTTGTTTTTTTTGAGGAAAAGCACAAAAAGAAAATCTTGCTACTGAGCAAAGCATGCAAGAAGGATAACGGCGGTGGGGCCCGCTTTCGCTTTGGCGTATAAGTGAGCTCCACGTCATAGTGGGGCCCACTTGACCGGCTTCGTCCTCACGCAACTTAACGATCGGACGCATGCGCCCCTCCTTTTCATTTGCCATTCCCACTCCAACTTTTGACTTTCGTAACCCCTCAATTATTTTGTTTATATGTATTCAATTATTGAACCTTCAAGTTGTAATTATTTAAATTTTTCACGAGAGGTAAATACTCCATATACATCTAAATATATTGTTTAAATTTATTATTTTATGATTTTAATTTTTCAAGTTGTGTAGTGACAATCGATCAATATATCCAGTTTCTATACTGTTTTTTTTATGTCATTTTTTTATTGCATGCATAAACAAATGCTTGTTACTTGTTAACTTTTTTTTTTTCCTTCAAAATTAACAATAATTAAAATAATTTATAAATGAAAATAGTTGTCCTTAGAAATGTGTGGCTTATTATCTATTGATACAATAAGAGATGTTACATAACATTTCATATAATCATTATTTAGATATAGTTTAATATTCCATAATATACGTGTAAACCATGCTTATATCAATATGAACCGTAGACCATACTAGCTTATTGCAATGGTTCAAATCTATTTTTTATATATCATACCAAAATTTATTTTTATATGATCTATTCTCTATCTGTATACTCTCTCCATCCACAATAAGCGGACACGATTTCTTTTCCGTCCACCAAAATTGGACATTTCCATTTTAAGACGTAGATCAAACCTAACAAAGCTTAACTTTATGTATAAGTAGGATCAAAAACTTCTCTTTAACATCCAATCATAATGAAATATTAAAACTGGTGCTTCAAAAAATGATGTCTACTTATTGTGGACATAGTATATATTATTTGCGATTTGTAAGCCAGTACAATACAAATAGAGCCAATTTCATCCAAAGAATACGTTTGGATAGAGATATCTACCCCGAGTAAGGAAAGGAAGAAATGCAGGAACCCTAATTTCTAACCTCCATGTTAAACTTAACTGTCGATATTTAAGAGAATGGGTTTAACAGTTTTACACGTCAAGCTAAACATTAGCTTCATTAACATGCTAGAGCAAGATGTTTGCTACTATATACTACGCATAGATAGTTGAGTTATAAATGCAAAGTGGAGTCCTATATGCAACGTATATTTGTATTATAATGTTCTTTTCGTTTTGTTAAAAAAAAGACCCGAACTAATTGGACTTTCAAAAGTCTATAGATCGATCGAGTACGTGAAGAAATGACTCCAAATAATTTAAGCCCAATCAATTAACGCCGCCGCAATTGACGTGGGATTGTCTTCTACATCTCAATTATCAACCACTCTCAACTATTTTTCCATTATTTGACTTTTTTGCCTTCGTGATGTCAAATAAATTCAAATCATTCAATGAAATATCCAGCTAATTACTTACTGGCGTAAGAAAAAAAAATGTTTACTTCAAGCAATTCAAATGAAGCAAGAAAATTGCCTCCACATAAAAAAAAAAAAAATGAAGCAAGAAAATTATATTTATCATTTTACAAATTCACGATAGACTACGAATTCTCAGTATGTGACATAATTATATTGGGAAATCCATACAATTTCTTTAAGATTCTATTTTACCTAAAATACAATTAAATTCAAGAAGTCCCATTTCATTCCGACACAATAATCATAATTATGAAGAAATTGTTTAAAAAATATGTGGTATAATATATACATTTTTTATAAAAAAAGAAATATGTTTTTTTCAAAAAAAAATTTGGTATATCACTTCTAAATTTCTAATCCAGTGAATAATCTTAACTAATCCATGATGAAGATGGAGAAACAAATTCTAGATCATTGTCTCTTGAGAAATGTCATTTTCTTTTCTTTTTTAATAATTTACTTACGCGGCAATAGAAATAAATGTTAAGATTAAAATAAAATTTTGATTAAAGTGGCGGCCCGCCCCCAGCTTTTGTTTGTCTTCGTTATCACATGTCTATCGCAATTCGCAACCAATCGTCACTCCATAAATATTACTCGTATTTTATTTTAAATTTTTCTTTTACATGTATCTTTTATTTATTTATTTTTATCAAGGGTTTGTTCTTTTTTACTAAAGAAAGGGGGGAAAATAAAAAATTTACCCAATTTTCCTCTTTTTTTTTCTCATATACTCTTTGATGGACAATTTTTTAGACAAGAAGGAAAATTTCAATTGTGCATATCTTTTTCCACATTTTCATTCCTATTTTCCCATTTATTTTGAGTTAATATTTTCCCACTTTTTCCACATTTAATAACATATTACTATAAAAACAAGTGGGGAATCACATTAGGAGAATATATATATTATCCTTATCGTATTTCTTATTTTCCTTTTCCATAAAAAAGAACACATCTTTAGGGAAATATGTTACACTCATGTATTAAAAATTAATAACGGATTACCGATTTAAATTGGGTGGGTTTGGCGAGGATAATAAAGAAAATTAGAGCACTTTTTATCGTGTGTCGGCCGAATATGGTAGTTCCATGGAGTAGCGGTGATGAGTATAATATGTAAGTACAAGTAAATAAATTGCTACAATTTCTATTCGAAATATGTTTTTTGTGTGAAGATTATTTGAGCTCATTTTGCAAGTTGATTTCTTTCTAAAATATTGTTACGTGACGTGAGATATACGTAATACATGTACACCCACAATAGAAACATTAATTTCTAACTTTATTATCGCATATAAATCTTTTTTTAAAACTATTACAAATTTATATTATCAAATTTTATCATGTTAGTTTACTACATGTGCCCACAATAGAAAAATCTCTTTCGAACTTAATTTTATTGTGTCCACAAATGAAAACAGTTTATCTTTCAAAATTTTATTGAAAGGAAAAGTTGAGGCTATTTCATAAAATTCTTTGAATTTGTAAGCTCTACGAAATGAATACGTGGGTCCACAACACCAAGAAAATGAGGTGATGCACATCCAGTGGTCTAGAGTAATCTATGGTAGGTATGGAATCCCATCCCACTATCCACATTTTGGAACTATTTGAAGGGCAAAATTAAATTTGAGGCGGAAAATGAAAAGAACATAAAGCAAAGAAAAAAAGAAAACAAGAGATGCCACCAAGAAAATTATGAAACTAAAGAAAAAGAAAATCAAAAAGTTTCATCCTAAACAAGTATAATAAATTCTTCTATAGAAAAGAAATAGAAAAATTGATGGATACGAAGAAAAAATGAGAGTATCTAAATTTGGCATAGAGTAGCGAGCTGGACTTATATAGTAGTATTATTGAAGTGTATTTTATTTATTATTTGTTTTATTATTCCCTCAATCTCGAACTAAACTCACCCATTTTCTAAAAAAAGCTCGTGTTTGGTTTGGGATGGAGGAAATATTTTTTTATAGAATTGTACTCTCTTTAGCAATATTTATGCACAAAATGTTCGGCACTTTGATATATATATATTTTTTATTTATTTTTAATTTTTCAACATTCAAAAGTAAGCTGTACAAATATTAGAGACGACTTAAAAAGAAATATTATGCACAAATATTACATGCCAGTACTTATTTACCTTCAATTTCATAATAAAATTATTCTCAAAAAAAAAAAATCATAATAAAACTGTGTTTTAAGTTTAGAAATAAATAAGTAAATAAAAATAATACTCCAAAAACTCGAAAGTGAATTCCTCAGCCGGTCACCCAAACTTCCATCCAATGGAACCTCGCCACGTACTGGTAATCCAGGGGCAGCTGTCAGTCATTCTAAAATAGCACACGTGTCGTCCTTTCATTCGCCGTCGGGAACATCGAGATGACTTCGTGGAGGAATCTCTAAGCACAGGAAATAATTAAAAAAAAAAACATAAAAAAATCACACCTAGAGAGAGAAAAAACCCTAGATTAGAAAATCAATCAGGAAAGAGAGAGAGAAACTCCGCGTCCCCTTTTGCCTTTATAAGCAGATCTTCACAACCATTTTTCATAGAGAGAAAAAAATCAGTGAGGCAATCAGTAGTAAAAGAGTGCATTTTTCTTAACATTTTAATTCCCCCCCTTTCTATTACTCCCCGCTTCTTTGATCCCTTTCTGTCATCGTCTGTCTTTCAAAGTTTTTGATCTGATTTTCAAGGGTTTGTGTTTTTCTTGGTTGATTTTGAACGAGGTAAAAAAGCAAACCTTAATTTGGGCGAATTCTGTTTATGAAAGCCAGGTGGTTCAGAATAGAGATCTCTTTTTAGTATAAAATTTCGATTTTTGTTAAATCTTTTTCTTTTTTTAGTCGAATCAAGATTTGAGGGCTGTTTTTGAGTCCCTCAAACTATTCGATCTTTTGCCTGTGTGAAAAAAGTTTCCTGTTTTTTTGGTTTTGGTATAAGAAACAGGTTCTGTTTTCTCTTTCCTTGATTTTCTTAGCTATAAATCAATGGCGGCAGCTATAGATATGTATGGTTCTAACAGTTTTTCTGCAGATCCTTTTAGGGAAGAACTTATGCAAGCACTTCACCCTTATATGAAAAGTGCTTCATCTTCATCTTCCCCTTCTTCCTCCGATCACTTTCTCTATCCTCCCTCTCCTTCTCCATCTACTTCTTCCTCTTCTCTCTCCTACGATTCAAACTTGTACGCTGGTTTTGGCTCGATCCCTTCAAGAACCCAACCTATTTCACCCGGGTTCTCGAATTTTACCCAGATGGTGAACGAGCAAACAGTTAGTACAGTTAATTTGAATCAACTCACCCCTTCTCAAATCTTTCAAATCCAAGCTCAATTCCATCTCCATCAACAGCAGCAGCAGCAGAATCATCAAAGGTTGAGCCCCTACTCGGGCTTTCTCAGCCCGAAGCCCGTTCCGATGAAGCTGGCCGGAGCCCCCTCGAAGCCGACGAAGCTCTACCGAGGAGTGAGGCAGAGGCACTGGGGAAAGTGGGTCGCCGAGATCCGACTCCCCAAGAACCGGACCCGCCTCTGGCTTGGAACCTTTGATACGGCTGAAGATGCGGCCTTGGCCTACGACAAGGCGGCGTACAAGCTCCGGGGAGAGTTCGCGAGGCTTAATTTCCCTCACCTCCGCCACCAGCTGTGCCGGGATTCGAGCGATCTCAAGCCGCTGCAGTCCTCCGTCGACGCCAAGCTTCAGGAGATCTGCAAGAATCTGGCTGAATCACAGAAACAGCAGGGGAGTTCGAAGAAGAAATCTTGTGATCAAAAGCCTCGCGCCAAGGTGGAATCCAAGGCCGAAAGCGAATCATCGGATCGAGACACGAAGGAAGGCGTGAAAGTGGAGGCTTCAACTCCTTCTTCTTCAGCTTCGCCTTCGCTGTCCCCGAGCGACGAGTCGTATTCGTCTTCATCGATGGGATCGGGTTCGCCCGAGTCGGAGATGAGTTTCTTGGAGCCTTTGTTCGACGACGAGTTCGATAACTTCTTGCTGCAAAAGTATCCGTCGGTGGAGATTGATTGGGCATCTCTGTAACTCTTGTAATGTGTAGTACTAGTATGTAGTAGTATTAGAAGTTTGTTTATTTTGGTTCAAGTTTTTAGAGCGAGTCAGCGCGAGTGGGTGCATACTGCAGTGGATTTTTAGACATATGCAGATGACCGAGTCAGCGACTCAGTGAGTCAGTCCTGTCCAGTTCAGTTCAGTCCAGTCCTATGAGTTATTATTACATGGGAAGGACTCTTTGATCTGCTGGTGGTTTTTTGTTCCAAGCCAGATCAAGAGAGATATATATATGTGTATGTGAATCTCTATTTGTACTTGTTTCCTAGTTGTATAAATATTTATGCTCTAGTTTATTAATGTCTCTATTCTAGGTTGTTTTGTTTTACTTGTCTCATCTTTCTTTTTTAGCCAAGTAAATACTACATTTATCCTTAATTTTATTTTTATCTCCAATTTATTCACACTCATTATAATATGTGTATAACATATTAAATTTTTTATTTTATGTGCCAAAAAAGAATGAGCCAAATTGAAAATAAGGGATGAAGAACTACTAATTTGCTTCTTCTGATCTTCCCTTTAAATGGAGATGATCTATGGACACATGTTCTTCCTATTCTTTGAAAAAAAAATTGAAAGAAGGTTGAAATTTGAAGATAAAGATCCGTTTCAAACTAGTTAAAAAAATAAAATAATAAACAAATAAAAAATCATTATCAACTTTGAGGAAAATAATATAGTTGTGACTTGTGATACATGAAAGTAGATGATAAACCCTGTTCAAACATTGCGTGATAGTATTGATTGTTGTTAATCTTGATACAATTCACAATAGAGTTGCTTATTAAAAAGTCATTTACGTTGTTGTAACGTGCTTGGATGTTATTATTATTACCACATCGCGTAGAAGCTGTGAGTTGGAATTTTTAATTTTCCATTTCAATCTTCAACTAGTAAAATTTCAAAAGATGAAATAATTTATTATTTACAAATTTCATTTCAAAATTCTTAGACATGTATGGGCATTTGGGCATTCTGTATTACATTTTCTCAACATAAAATGATCATAACAATATTGATACTTCTTTTTTATTTTATGTATAAGCAAGACTCAAGAAAAAAATCTTTATGCACATTTAATGATCCGCAATGAATAGAGTTGGCCCAAACAACCTAAACCCATATGATCAAAGATTTCGACAAAAATAAATAGTCAAAGATATTTCCATGTTCTAGAAAATTGATGATAGTCATGGTGGTTAGGCTGTCAGCCTGTCCTTATAATGTCAATTTCATAATTTAATAAATTAGATAAAAGTTGAAGCGTGAATTTATTCAACATTTATGACTTGGGCAAGCTACACATGGAGCTTCATCATTCACCACTCCCTTTGAAAATATGTGTCTTTGACTAATTCAATGCCCTCCCCACGAGGGGAAGGCCAATCAAAATCCCAAGAGCCGTTTTTTATTTCACAATTGCCAAAAAAAAAAAGGATTGATTGCTAATTTTTTTTTTAATTGTAAACGTTAAACATTTGCAAACTTAACACGATTTTCAAATCTTGACAAACTAAATCACGAATTTGGTAATTTTACAATTAAAGCTTTTCCATTTTTTCCGGTGACCGGAATGATGTCGTGGGGAGTCACGTGGACTTTATGGCCATTTGAAGGGCGATGTGTATGCTGGAACATGAAACGACCTCGTTTTATGTCATTGTAATCGGGGGTTGTATGTTGGATTGCATCACCCTTAATTGGCCATAAAGTCTATGTGGCCGGCTACGTCATCATTCCGGTCACTAGAGAACAGTACGGAAGTTTAATTTGTAATGTTATAAAGTTTGTGATTTAATTTGTTAAGATTTCAAAGTCATGTTTAATTTGCAAAAGCATAAAAAGTCGTAATTTTTTTTTATTTACAATTAATCCTTTATTTTAATATGATTCTTGATACGGGATGAGTTTGGGGTTGTGTATGAAATTTTTCCTAAATAATTTGTTTTTCATTGTTGGTTAATAATAAAAGTAAAGTGAAAAGCCTTAAAAATGTAAAAGTGATACCAAAGGGGCTTATCCCAAAGTTAAAATATAGGGACTTATACATCGTAGAATAAAGTTTCTAAATTCTTTCGAATCCAAACCACAGCTTTTCATATTTACAGATATGGACTCAAAAAATGAATTGTTTTTAAATATAGACTGGTCCCAAATTCTCAGCACTAGATTGTTATGTTCGCAATTAGAGATGGCAATGGGCCGGATCTGGACCGGATCCAGCTTACTCCAGATTCAGATCCGTAAAAAAATTAATTTGTCCGGATCCGGTCCAGATCCGTCGGATCCAAAAAATCAAAATCCAGATCCAGATCCATTAGATCCACGGGTCTACGGATCTAGACCCGGATCCATCGTATTTTTTCCCTAAAATAAATTTTTGAAATAATAAAAAGAATTATAGTACAATAATAATCATAATAAGTTTCTACGATATATCAAAACGAGTTGTAAAAATCCCAAGTACATAGATAAAAATCAAAAGTAAAATGTCTCCCAAGTGAAATGAGGGCCGCCTCCGCCTGTATGCTTGTTTCAAATTAGGTTTTCAATCTATAATTTCTAAAAATTAAAATAATAATATATATATATATATATATATATATATATATAATATTTATATAATGGATCTATGGACCGGATCTGGGTCTAAAAAAATCAGATCCAAATCCAAATTCGAAAATTGGCTATTAGATCCGGATCCTATCCAGATCCATCAGGTCCAATTTTGCAAGACTCAAATCCATAAAATCGGATTTGGATCACCGGATCTGGACCGGGTCTAGGACCCACTGCCATTCCTATTCGCAATTGGAAGTAAAAATGAATGGGTAGTATATATGCTTGAATTGAAATAATGATGTGGAAATTTTTTTATTCCACATCCTATCCAAACGATGTCGTACCATTAAAAAATAAAAAGCCTAACCATTTGGGTGCTCAAAATATAGTAAAATGTGTGTCCTGCATTGTTGAACCAGTCTAAATTTGAAAACAATTAATATCAAAATTTAGTAAAATGTGTGTCCGGTTTGTTTTGTTTTGTTTTTTTTTTTTTAAGAAAATGTGTGTCCTGCTTTGTTGGCGATGAACATTTAAGTTAATACTAATAGGTAAGATAACACTATTCTTTGATGACAATATATAAAAATTGAAGTATGCACACAAATTCTCTTATTTATATATTTTGTTATTGTTGATTTCATCTAGTTTCACTTTAAGTGAGACACTTATTTCATTCACAATACAACCAATCAAACTAAATAATTTAAAACTACACATTAACGTGAGACCCATTTTTCATTCACACTTTAACCACATAGTATTTTAAAATGTAACTAGTCTAAGAATTGGTGGAAAAAATATGAAAAAACAAACAAACAAACAAACTAGCCCATAATAAAAATAGAGACACTTAGATTCTTATTTGGTCACCTTAGAAACCGAAAGATATGGGAATATGGAGAGTCACCGATTTCTCACCCCAAATATTGTCAATCAATTAGAAATATTTCATTCTTTCTTTCTCAGCATGCAAAGACAAAACCTTATTTATTCTCCACACACGAAAAAGGAGTAGACAAAATCACACTTCAAAAAATTGGGAAAGAGAAAATGACGCAGAAAAAACCCTTTCGGACTGGGCCGGTCCTGTGCTTTGTCAGGCTCTAGGCGAAAACAAAAAAGAAAGGTCATTTACTAAGCGAGAAAAAATATATTCCTCCGTCTTATATCAATCGTCCCATTTACTTTTTGCACAAAAATTAAGGAGTGACATTTGTGTAATAAATATTGGTGGACCAATGCTTTTATGCATCATGATTTATGAGATGTGACAAACTAAAAAGGAAATGAGACGATTGAAGTGAAACAAACTGAAAAAGAAAGTGAGACGATTGAAGTGAAACAAACTGAAAAAGAAAGTGAGACGATTGAAGTGAGACGAGGAAGTAATAATTAGTTGAAATATTTAAAAAAAAAAATACTTACCTCATCTAATTACAACACGTCGTGTAGTTTTGGATGCAAATGTATTTATCAAATCTGTATAATCTTACTGATCAACCAACTTTTTATCAATTAAATAATATTAGTACTATTTTTTTTAATATTCTTTTTTGGTCCCCCAAAAATTTTGGGCCCAAGGCCCATGCCTTGTATGCCTTAAGGCAAGTCCGGCTCTGCTTTGGGTTGGGGGGATCAAGAATCCTTCAAAGAGAGCACTCTTTTTACATTCACTGTGTCTTCTTTTGAGCATTTCAAGATTCCCTACACAATGCAATGAAAATTTACACTAGTTTATAGAATAGTAGACTTCTGATTTTATAAAAAAAAGAAGAGATGTAAAGGGTATGAAAAATTCTGTTAAAAGTTATTCTTTGAAGATGGGTGAAGATATAGCCAACTTGAAACACTAGTCCACTTTTACATAATATTACAAATTCGAACCACACTTTTAAGGTGGTTGATGTATCCAAACATCTTAGTCACTGAGAAGTTGCAAAACGAAGTATTTACTCCATAGTTATGTTTTATTTTTTCGGCATGAGAATTAAAGATAAAATATTATTATATATAACTAATAAGATTCACACTTTTTTGAAGAGTGAATGTTTTTAGAATAAAGGAACATGACAAATCTATCGTGGTATCCCAAATGAGAAACATGACATAAATAATGGGATGGATCATTGATAATTGATATTGAAATTGAGTTCGACTTAATTTTCAAATTCTTGTAGTGTTGTGATCATACAAGATCGAAAAATAAACTCCAAAAACTTATAAACTCTCCAAAAAAAAAAGAACTCCACTCCAATTTATTTATTGAAAATCTTACTTTTTTTTTTCTTACCTTACAGGCCTATTTTAGTTTTATTTCCAGCATATAATGATATACACTTCTATTTGACTTTTTTTTATTTTATCGAATTATAGATTTCAAAGTATTTATTTTACAATTATTTTTAATTTTCAAATTTTAATATTTTTTATTTTATTTTATTGGAACTTATAAACCCTATTATCAAAACACTTTCACAACTTATAATCTCTTGCTACATTACATCTTATATACGCTTTTAAAACATCTTATAACACAATCTTAATAACACCGTTGAAGTCCTATACATGATCTTCGACAGCAGGCCCCTCTAAGAGCTTGCCCAAAATGTTCTTCAGGACATGAGAATAGGGCCCAAAATTATAAATTACAACAGGCCCAACAAAAGAAATCTGATACGATAACCTTGCTTCCTCTATCTTCCTCTTTATTCTCGTTTCTCTCCCCCTCTTCTTTTTCCATTCTCCTTCCATCCTCCTCCAGTCTTCCTTTTTTCTTCTTCTTTTGTCTTCTTAAGTGATATTTTGAAGGAAAAAAAAAGTAAAATAGGAGCCTAATTTCATAATTAACCCAAGACCTTAATATTGATTGTGACGGGTCTGTTCGATTATAAGACTATAATGAAAGATTATTCTGATCCATCAAGACTAAGATTAATATATTGGGACACATAATTCACAAATATGTTGTTTTATACTTCATCCGTCCACGATCTCTTGGCTAAAAATCATTTATAGATGATTTTGGAGTTTTGTGATGATGAATTTTAAATTGTATTTTGAAGTTTAGTTCTTTTTTTACATGGTACTACAACACTCATAGTACCTTGTAAAAAAAGTAAACTCCAAAAAATACAATTTAAAATCTATCATCACAAACTTTCAAAAAAAGATAAAAAAATCAATTTGACTAATAGACCGTGGACAGATGGAATATATCATAAGATTTAAATGCACCATGCACAATGGTCGGTTACCCAAGTAGAAAAGTAATTAAATGCAATATGCATGTTTTGCCTTGCAATATGCACAATGGTTGGTTACCCATGTTTTGCCTTGTAACATCAAAATGGATTTGATCGAGCTTGAATAGCCGAATTTTTAATAGAGTCGAGCTCGAGCATGCTGATACTCAACTCGTTTACTGCATCATCTTGCAATGGATATATAAACACTTTTCGATTGTGGAATCAAAGGATGTGAAGGGATTGAAGAAGGAACTCATCCTCCAATAACAAGAGCACAGTTTTGGCTGAAACAATCACCGTAGGAAAGATTTTGATCAACCAAAAAGTGATCATTTTGATGTCGAATTTGGAGATCATTTGCTTCTTCATTTGAAAATAGGCCCAACTGGGCTTATTTTTTGTTTGTAGTGTGTTGATTTTGGGACCAAATATATGTTGAGCCTGTTAAGGCCCATTAAACCCATGTCCAAATACAATGCCTCAACATCTCATCAAGCATCTTCATCCACTTTACAACCTATATAAATGGACCTCAAATTTGATCCCTTTTTTTTTTTTTTCCCCCCTATCTAAAATTCCGAATTTCATATTTTTCAACGTAAGCCGAGCACAGAACATCACTTTTCATAGTAATTTCACATTTATTTATTTTTGAAAAAAAAAGTAAAATATAATTTCAATTAATTTAGGGTTTCAAATGATCAAATATGCAGAATGTTGTGTTCGTTCCATCATATGATTCTATACGAAATAACAGTCGTGGATTATATAAGTATCGATTACAAATCCGAGAAAGGATCCGGTGTTGTGCACTTGAACACAACACCCATTTGATGTGCACAAAACGCAAGCAACAACACATAAAGTTTATTAAAGTTTATTAGGGATTATAAATATATTCCATTTTTCATTTTTACATTTTAACTAATTATTAAAGTTTATTAATGTGAATTCATTAGAGCTTAATAAAGAAACATAAAATGGCTGCGTTTAATGTGTTATTGCTTGCGTTTAATGCACATCAAATGGTGATGTGTTTAAGTGCACAGCATCGGATCCTTTCCCTACAAATCCACTACTCAATCACCTTATTTTGAGAACTACATTTGAGCACTAGTCACATATGTACATTTTATCTCTCTCCCTCTCTTTCAAACATATTTATGCATCAACCCCAAGTATACTCCAATGTCATGAGCCATCAAAATACACTTACAAGGAAGTGGATAATTTTATTTAATAAATTAAGGTTAATATCAAAGATAAATCTTATAATTTGACATAATTCTTTCATAAAATTATAAATAGAGTGATACTTTTTGTACATTATAACTGACCATAATTTCCATTTTTTATCAAGGGAAAAAAGGGAAGAAAATCATTATGTACACGTACTAATCATCACCAATATTAATTACAGAAATCAAAATTTACCATAATAGCCCTTTAATATATAGTTGTCAATTGGGTCGGGCCAACCCACCTCGTCTCGGGGCACAGCCCGGTATAGGTTGGCCCAGGACCAACCCAATAGATCAGGTGGGTTTGATGGTTAAGGCCACTCCCGACGAAATGAGCTCATTTTGGGTTTTTTTCAAAACCCAAGACCAGCCTAGGACCAGACCTGCATCAAGCACAGCTCAGTCCCAACCCAGACCCATTTCAAGTCCATTCAAAATCTAGAAATTTTCAACATTTATTTGGCAATTTATGATCTATATTATAAATAGATGAAATGATTTCATTCATAAACAAGATTGTATCGGTCTCTTTCAATTCTTTAATTTTTTAAAAAATAAAATCATTTTTGCACGTTATCTCACGTCTATGTTTGTTAATTCCTCTGCATTCTTTCAACTTCTTCTCATAACATTCACACCACTAAATTATGACATTATCATTCATAATAAGAACATAAGATTAACATAAAATATTAAGAGAAAATAATAATTTCTATAAAAAAAGTACGACCTACTCAGGGCGAGCCCAGCCCAACTCAGGCCCACTTCGCCGGTGGTCTTGGGTTGTGCCAATCCTAAATATTTTTTGAAAGGGCCAAAATGTAAACTAGCCATTGAAGATAGTTGATGAAAAAAACTAACCACTAACTTAAAAGCATATAAAAAGTAGCCGATTTTCATTTCATAGACAAAAATACCCCTGATTTTTTAATTATCGTATTTTTTTAAATTCAAATTTGTAGAATTGGAAAACACAAAATTGCCAAAATTTCCAGAATTGAAAAACAATGTAAACAGAAAACAGCAACGCGGCGACCGCCGAGCGTGAGCCCTCCACTCGACCTGCTCGCCGCCGCGCCGGTTGTCGCCATGCCACAGTCAATACACCACTTGAGCCGCCGGTGCTCTGCCACCAATCGAGCCAGCCTCGCGTTGCCACCATGCCGACGGATTTTTTTTTTTTTTTTTTTTTAGAAGCCGACGGAAATTATCGCTTTAATAGCAGCGATGAGACTCTCGCAGATTGGGCTCGAATAGATCGATCGGGCACGATTAAGATCTATTCGATCCCTCATATATTTTCATTCAAGGTCGATCGATCATGGGTTTTGTTCGAGTCATACATTGTGTTACACGAAGGCTCGATCGATCCTTTGAGCAATTTATACATAGGCTCGATCGATCCCGTGTAACTAGACTTAGGCTCGATCGATCCCGTGTAACTGGACTTAGGCTCGATCGATCTGATGTCAGATCTATTCGATCCCACCAATGTTCTCACCTGAAAATACATCATGCGTGGAAATAACGAGCCCATGAAGATGAAGGCGACAGTCTGCGACACGGAGATGATTGGGTAGAAAAGAGAAAAAGAGAGAAGGAGGGAGACAGAAAGAGATCGAGGAGAGACATACTTGAACACAGCTGCGACGGCAGCATGGGGGATAGGGCAGCGAGCAACGACGGTGTTGGTATCGCCGGAGTTGAATGGACAGTGCAGCGGCGGCGGTGTTGGTATTGCCGGAGTTGAATGGACAGCGCGGCGGTGGTGGTGTTGTTGTTGCCAGATTTGGTGCTGCGGAAGTGATGAAGAAACGGTAGAAGAGAGAAAGAAAGAGAGATGATGGTGCAAGAAGAAGAAAGTTAAAATGAAAATAGAAATTAAAAAAAAAAGGACAAAATACAAATTACTAAGGGCAAAAATGTCAAAGTGACTAGTTTTTATATCTTTATAAGTTGGTGGCTATTTTTTTGTTTTTATTAACCTAAGTGGCTATTTTACACCATTACCACTTTTGGAAAACCCAACCTAACCCAAACTCATTTCATAGGTGGTCCTGAGCTGTACCAGACCTATATAAATGCAAGCTCATGCTGGCCTGGGCCGAGCCGGGCCGACCCAGCCCAATTGCATCTATACTTTTATATCCATCAATAATATGGTTACAAAGCATTACTCTTATAAATAATATATATTCCATTTGATATTTTATACCTTATATATATTTAAGAAAGGGGCAACCCTTAAAATAACCACTTTGATATAACAAACCAAAATACTAGTCATTCACATTAAAAGTTACAAAAACTAGTCACTCTTACCAAATATACGAATACATGATACGCGACTCATGTATTCATGAAAATTAACCTTGAATACATGAATATATAAATACACGAATACATGAATACACGACTCATGTATTCGTGAAAATTAACCTTGAATACACGAATACATGAATTTACGACTCATGTATTTTTGAAAATTAATCTTGAATACATGAATGACTAATATTAGTATTTTTTATATGAATAGCTAGTATTTGTGTTTTTTATATGAATGATTAGTATTTGAGTTTATTATATCAAAATAACTACTTTTATGGATTAACTATTTAAGAAACACGTATCATCTTTAAATAGACGTTCGAAGAGACGGTACGTGGGAGCACTCGTTCGAGGACAATAATTATCTTATTAAAGACGGAGGGAGTGCAGTGCTGGCCTTTCAGGTGAAGGAGAAATTCAATATAGGTAGAAGAAAATAAATATAGGAATTAATAGGTGTTTGGTATAGGTAGGGGTCCATTCTATCTTACTGCTACTATTACTACTTCATCCATTTACATTAGTCACATTCACTATTGCGGCATGTTTTTCCACCGAAACCTAGTACGGGTTTTAAAATATATTTTTGACGTATTCATTTTTTCACGGGATACTATGACACTCATAGTATCCCGTGAAAAAATGAATACGTCAAAATTATATTTTAAAACCCGTATTAGGTTTCAGTGGAAATACATGCAAAAAGGTAAATGTGACTAATGTAATAGGATAGAGGTAGTAATAAAGAATAATGGCGAATTGCATTGCATGCAGGTCTTGTTATTGTAGAAGAAGAAAGAAGCCAGAGTTTTTGACGATTTGTCTCCCTGTCACTTCACACCTGCATCGATCATACTTTATTATCACAGTCAATTCGATGCATGTCTCAATAATTTTATTCTTATTCCGATCCCCAACATTGCTATTTATCTATACCAATATATAAAAGAGCTTTATTTTACAAAATGTATATCGCCTATAATATTCCTATAATATATTTTAAATTAAGAGTAATAATATAATCTAATACTCCATATATTAAAGGTAATATCATTGTAGTAATGTAACGTATATATAATGAAATCCAATAAAGTCGCGAAAATCCATAAAATCATAAATAAATTGGGAAAATCAATCTAATACGCTTTGAAAAAAAAAGTTGATCTCCTATTTATTTATTTTTTATTGATACGGTCTTTAATCATCAATTAGCACAGTGGGGTTATTTAATTTAGATCAATTCCTTTTCCTTTATTATTGCTTATATATGGACGTTTATTATTTTTGTTTTGTGGTACCCTCCTCCACTTTGTGTTTCTTTTTATGGCGTAAAATAAATATAGATAGTTGATAATTTTTTATGCTCATATATACTCCAAAACTTAAGTTAATATTATTTTATTTTTTATATTTTAGTTGGCACTTGGCAACCCTAGATATTATTCTCACATAATATGATAATAATTTTTTGAAATAATTAATTAATTATATGTGAATTAATTAATTAAGTTAGATGGTGAAGAAGAAGAAGAAGAAGAAGAAGAAGAAGAAGAAGAAGAAGAGAAGATAGGTGGTAAGTTACCATGAGGTTGGGAAAGGATTTTCGTACAATCGCAAATAAACATATAAATAAGTTGAACTTTCAGTTGCAGTGTATAGAGTTTCCTCGCTGGTATACTTGCACCTTTCATATTAATCAAACATGCAGAGCTAAATCTCAATATTTTTAAATTTTAATTCAAAATTCACTTCAACGAGTAATAGAAGGACAAAAGAAGTAAAGAAAAAGGTCATCTTGGAACAACCATCTGTACATTCCCCATACCCAAAGAGCCCTTCTACCAAAATTATGCAGTTTTGCTACTTCTCCCTTATATAAATAGTTTTAGGAAAATAGTCCTAATTCATACAAGATTGGAAAATATAAACATGTAATTGTAAAAGAGTGTTATTTAATATTCCATCCGTCCCCAGAAATTTTGCCCTTATTTGACAGGTATAAATTTTAAGAAGGAATATAATTAACTCATATTGTTTATTGTGAGTAAAGATTGAGTTTCACCTTTTATTGCGAGGGGAGATTGTTAAGTGGTGGGTCATAAATGATAAATGTAGTAAATATGTAATGTTTAAAGGGTGTAAAGTGTATTGTTATAGTGAGTCCATATTCAAAAAATGGAAGATGCATAATTTTAGGGACGACCTAAAATGGAATTAAATGCATGGTTTTTGAAACAAAGGGATTACAAATTTTAATATGCACATGTATACCCCTGACGTAATTAGTTTAAAGTTAAGAATGTTAATTGTCATAAGATTATATTTTAGTTGATAAATTTTGCCAATTTTTCATTACAAGTCTCCAATTTGATAAATAAATCTTATATCTTTTCAATTTATGTTCTTTAATTCTTCTTTATATATATATATATATATATATATATATTTTGAGAAGTAAGTTTAGATCAATGAACATAATATTTTTAAGAAATCCTTCGCTCCATTAACTTCTAACACTTGTAAATGTATTTTTCTATTCCTAAGTTTATCATTTTGCCCTTTTCCCAATATCTTTTTTTAATAGAGAAAACAATTTCAACATTAAAAAGTAAGATTCTTCTTCAAGTCCTAATGGAAGGTTACTAAAGCAAATTCTTTATCCTCCTTATTTTATCTTTATTGGACTTTTACTTTGATATTTCAGGAATTTTAATAGCAAATAAAAATTGGATCAGTATGATTCTTAGATCTTATCACTTTTTTTTTCTAAATCCCTCACTCAAGAGTAATTATAAGTTTGAAATTCAAATTTTAGAACAATAGTTCTCACTGTTTTTAATTTTCTTTTAAAAAAAAATCGATCTTTTTCACATTTTTTTTCCTTTAAGAGTATAACACTTAGTTTTTATATTTTGCAAATTTATACTACATTTAATCATGAATTAGGATCTTGAAATGGATTGCATTAGTTAAGACATAAATATCTAAAATATATATGAAATCCACGACTCGATACAAATACATAAAAATTTAAGATACTAAGAATTGGTATTATACTCTTACTCTCTTACAATATTTCAAATTCCATAAAGTGTAAATAAACTCAAAAATTCAATAACAAATAAATTATACTCACATCAATCACATGTATAGAGAGAAAGTGAAGTCGAAATATTTTCTATAGTTGATGTGAAACGAAATTTTCCCCCATAAAGTTTTTTTAAGTTGGAATGTTTCTCTAAAGGTGACATCTTGAAATTGAATAATTTATTTAAACTTGCGGAATTCAAATTGTCATAGAAAAATAGTGTACATTCGCACGTGAGAAGAATGATTAAGATAGATAATATTTGATTAGTGTATTTTTTTACTTTTATTTTTATGTTTTTATAGCAATACTCGTAATATTTACTGATTATAATAGACTTTTTTGCAATGTTTCAATATTTCTATATCTTCAATAAGGATAAAGATAAAGAATGTCTAAAATACTGAATTTTAATTTGTAAATACTGTAACACTTTCGGTTTTCTTTTTGTATTATCATCGGCCAAAAATTACAATAAATGTAAGTAGTTCTCTAACTAAAATTTTACATTTTAATTCAAAATTTGTGTGTCATCATAAGAACATTCTTATATAAATGTTGACAAAATGAAATTTTCAATACAAGATTCAATTTATGAAATTGTTATACATTATATACGTAAATGTCTTGTTCAATATGTGATACACAACTTTGTCCGTTTTTTAATAAATTTAAAACGAAAGATAAGTTAAATTATAGATATCATAAATTTTATCAATGAATTTAAAATTCATATTGATTTTGTTAATTAGCTTTGAATAAGAATTTTAGTTATGTCATTATTTTGGTTATGGTATTTTTGCGGATGAATTGAATGACATGTTCTTTGCATGTTTGTTATATTCATTAATGGTGTCATTATATATCATCATAATAATTATGTTGAGTAGTTTTGTAATAGTGGAACTCTATCATATTCTAATTAACGAGTATAGTATAATGACTTAATTAATTAAATTAAAATGTAGAGATAGAATTCGGACTATGTGGTTATAGATGTTGGATTTTTTTTTTCTTTTTGAATTAAATTGTACTTAGATATTTTGTCTTAAAACATAAATTAATTGATGTAATTTGAGAGAGATGACATAAAATAAGAAAAGGTAATTGCTAAAACAAGAAAAATATTAAACTTTGTCATGATATATATAGGTTGATAAAATAAATAGTCTATATAATATTTTGTGCATAACTTTTGTAACTAGCTTAAGTGCTTCATCTGAGGAATTGTATACTTAAACGTTTTTTTTTTTTGTTTTTTTTTTTTACATTAATCCAAGTAATAGCAAGTGTATGATAGATTTGATTTTTCATATTATTTAAAATCAGTGATAAAATAAAAAATAATTTTTGCACATTATCATGCCTACGAATGCAAATAAGATAGAAATACAAGTTATTCGAACTAAATTAGAGGTTACGCGTGCAACGCACGTAACACTTACTAGTTGAAGCTAAATGTGCATTTGTATCCTTTCAAAAAAAAAAAAGTGCATTTGTATAAATGAAACGAGTATTATATTAATTAATGAGTAAATTAATAATAAAGCATAATTATTTGAAAATCTCACGCGCCTTGAACAATTATCAAAAATACAATAGTATTAAAAATTTCAATAAGGCATCATGCTATACTATGCATGTTTGGTAGGGGTGATATCTTGAGATAGACCAAGATATCATACCTATTGTTTGGTTTCCAATATATAACTTTACGAAAGCCCGTGATATCTTTTCAGCCCGAGCTAAATTCACTATTCCACCTTCAAATACTATCGGGTTTCTCCCTCTGATATGAATTCATGCTTGAACAGTGAAGTCCGCAGATGAGCTGAAACCCATTTTACCCTCTACCTTTTGAAATTCAGACCTGCATCGCCGCATCCAAAATATCTATATATTATGTTAAATAAATATTTAAAATAATAAAATGATACTACCACCGTCCACGATAATTAAACAGACACGAGTTTTTATTTGTATATCCAAATCCGGATCACAAAAACTAAAATTTCAGACTAGAAATCAAAATCTAAGGATAAGATCCCTAAAAAATAGATATGGATCCATGAAAATGAACCGGATTCAAAATTTGTTGCAGTCTGGACTTGCTCCTCTTGTCTATCATGTTTCAACTTAATTATTATCAATGGAGATATATGTTTGGTCAATTTAGGAGCTTTTGTTGATAAATCAAAATTTGAGTAAGTATCAAAACCACCTCTACATATATATAGTGAAGTTATTATTTGTAAAATGATGATTTGAAGAATAAATACTTTATGAAATTGATGGTCCCTCGTGGAGCACCATCACACTGAGCTGGAGCCTTGTAAGAAGGCCCCATTTACTTCACATCATAACTGTTTCAGTTGGAAATCCGTTGACATGAAAAATAAGATTAATTTCCCAATTAAAAAAAAAAGATTAGTATTTTGATTTTGATTTTGATTTTTTTTATGCGTATGGTTATTGTGTTTTTTATATATATTTTTATATGTATTAATTGCACAATAAAACTATACAGGTCGATTTCTTTAAATAAAGTAAAACTAACAAAATAAAATTATGATTAAATTTATAGTTCCCCCTTCTCAAAAAGAAGAAAAGATAATTTGTCTCAAGATTTGAATTTTCGGACGTATAAATGTCAAGCACTATGCTGAAGCTACTCATTTGTCTCACATCATCTTGAAAAAGATCTCGATTCTACGTATAGATCGGATCATTGTCATCTCTTACAATGCCTTTTAAATAGGTGAATGACTCCATTCCAATACACTAATTACCACTGCCAATGTATGTAAACCTATTTTCATCGTCTATGATAGGGTGAACCAATGTTAATCGTTTCAAAAATCTTTTGACTACCGAAAACAATCCCCAAGAGTCAAGACATTATTCCAATTCCCACTAATGGAAGTGTTTAAGACTTATCATAATTAATTAAATCCACTTATTAGTTTAATGCATCATGTCTTTTATCTTTAAATTATCATAACTTATTTGTTAATTTATTTTCTAACTTTTACGATTTTTATATCAAATTAGAGATCTTGATACAATAAATTTATTTAACTTTTGTAGAGTGCCAAACTAGATAAATAGTTAGTATAGCATGTCAGTCAATAATGTATGCAAACAAACGTTAAGATTAAAAAGAAAAAGCACATGTACAAATGGAGAGTCTAATCAAGATGTGACAAAGTAACCTAATTGCTCATTCAAATTTAGAGAAACTTCCCTCAAAATTGTAGAGGGATAAGACGATAAAGTTCTATCACTACAAGAAAAACTGTGTCTAGTGACAACAGTGTTGTCACTGTACGTCCTGTCACTGTACAGTTTTTCAATTTTTCTTGTAGTGCATGTTCCAATGGGTTCCCCTACAAAGATCAATCAAAAAGAGTGGCAAATTGGAAAATAATAGATTTGAGATAAGGCATATAATAATACTATGAAGAAAAGGGGATTTGCATGTTTATCATTATCATATCCTTGATCGATGTCCACAGATTTTAATTTAAAAAAGAAAAAAGAAACATTAATTTTGAGATAGGTTTCGAATCAATCTTGATACTGCAAGAACAAAAGGGGCTTTCCCATTCTATCTGTATTGCTTAGATATGATGAGGAAGATTTGATTTACTTGAATTAAAATATTATAGATTTAAGCAAATTGAAACGTATTATTTTTCACTCAATGAAATAATTGACAGACTTCAAGTAGAACTCATCTTGTAAGGATATCTTATCTAAAATGACTAGCATTTTGATACGTTAGCTTATAAATTAGGATTTATATCACCACAACAAAAAGTTCTCCTAGTGATGAGACTTATATAAAAGTAAGTAAATTCTCATTAAAATGGGTAACTATTATACATATAAAAAAAAGTTTATTAAAAATTTAGTGAATTTGATGGTACAATTAATTTACTACTCCCTCTGTGCCATTTATAAGGAGCCCGATTTTATTATACTGAGACAACTGAGTCTATTATAATATTCACCGGGCTCAATATAAACAAGACGGACGGAGTACATTTCTTATGTACTTGCTATTTTATAGTATTCCCTCCGTTATTTTTGACTTGTCTCGTTTGTTGAATATATGAGTGGTATAAAATAATGAAACGAGACAAGTCAAAAATAACAGAGGTAGTATGTAACAACAATATATAATTTGTATATAAATCATTTTCGTCTTTGGTAAATTTACCAAGAGCTATAGTTATAGTGATCCTCCTATTCAACTACTTCGACCATTTCTGAGCGTGTAAATGAAATAAAAACTTGTCACTGTTAAATACTACTCCCTCCGTCTCAAGTATTCCGACACCCCAAGACCAAGTCTATTGTGTTAGATTGAGTTGTAAGGTTGTAAAGTTTTTGTAAAAAAGATTTGTTGTTGTAAGGCTTCTCGAGAGCCCGTGAAATCTCTGAGGATTCAAGTGCAAATTAGTTACTAGCCTTGAATCACTTTCCCTTGGAAGTATAAAACAAGGGATACCGAGTGAAGGTATTCATCCCGTAGTGGATAAAGTAGACGTAGGAGAGGTGCTCTGAACCACTATAAATTGTTTGTGTCTCTTTACTTTTAAGTTATTTATCGCTTTGATTATTTACATACACACACACACGCTTTAAATATCAAGTTGGTTTTAATTGCAAAAAAAGCTTTAAAGTCTCACCACATTCCGCACCTTACTCACACGAGCGAGAAGCTTCGAAAGCTTCACTAGCATTCGAAGCGTCTACTCGGCAAAAAGGTTGAAAAATGAAAGAGAAGTTAAACACTTCTCAACACACGTATTTACCCCCCTCTACGTGTGTTAGTCACTTTCGGGACCAACAGTGCCTTTTCTTTTTCACTTTCTTTTGTCCCCATGAATATTCGAACTTTTATCCTTATGAAAGTACTATCTCTATCCCATTGTATTAGTCATCTTTTGATGGACACATAAATCAAGGAAGGATGGGATATGTGGCTATAATCAATTATAAGGAGAGAGAGTTAATTATAGCTAAGTATTTTTTGCCATTTTAGGAAATGAGACTAATATGATGGAAGGGAGCTTATCTTGTCAATTATTTTAAAAGTTATGAGTTATTACGGAGCTTATCTTGTCAAACGCTTTTTAAAAGCGTATAAGTTTTTAAACGACTTAATAAACTATTTAAGGTGCTTATAATTTCGGCCAAGACGACACCTATAAATATATCAATGATCTAAGGTACATATATGGGGCGGAATGTAAAATAGCCACTTCTCTTAGTGAAAAATAAATACTAGCCACAAAGTTAAAAATATATAAATTCTAGCCACTTTCAATCTATTCTGACAAAATTGCCCTTATAACTTCATTTCCAATTTTCGTTTTAATTAATTACAGATTACCAATTTTCAGAAACATCTCAAAAAAAAAAAAACATTCAACGAAAACAGAACAAAAAAAAAAACACACAATCGAGTTACACCGTCTGCCACCGCACGCCACCGTGTCGGAACGCCTCTGTTAGTTTCCATATCTCCACCGATCGAGCCGCTGTCGTTGCTGAACGAGTCACCCTCATCGTCATTCAATGAATGTCCTGATTGAGTCACCATTCACTGTGCCCAACAATCGAACGACTCATTCCCGCCGTCCATCAACATCGCCACGCTATATCCGAGCCATCATATTCAAGCCCGACATCGCCGTACGTTCAGAACATTAGTCCGACTCTGGTGGCGAAGAGGAGAGTCTGGTGAACGTAGATGTATTCAGTTTCAATAAAAATCTCATAGGGCTCGATTGGCTAAATTGAGATCTGTTCGAGCCCGTGAAGTTTCATTCTCAGTCGATCTGCTGCAGTAGGCTCGATCGAGCTCGAGAATGTCTATTGACTATCCACCGTAGTATGCTCAATCGAGCACAAGTAACTCGATTGAACCTCATTTGGCTCGATCGAGCCTGAGCTTTCAACTGAAACTATGCACGATCGAGACTCGATCGAATTGTCTGGGCTCAATCGAGCATCATTTGACTTGAAAGGGTTCGATCGCACCCGTCTTGTCCGATCAAGCTGCTCAAATGGGTTTCGATCACTGCAGGTTTAGCGTGAGAGATCGCGAGCATGTTCATGTTTCCCTCTATCCGAGCCTTTGTCCAGATCTGTCACACTATGTTCACCTAATTGAGCCCACAGAGCAGACGAGGCTGGAGGCGGATGCTGCCATAAATTGTACTTACAGAGAAAGAAAAATAAAAAGAGAGAGAGAGAGACGGTGTGAGTGAAGGAGAGAGGAGACAGAAATAGAGTGGGTGTGGGGTTGGCCAGTTGGGGGTGGCGGTAGTTGACACTAAAGTAATTAGTTACGAACTATCTTAATTGTTGATTTGTCTATTTTTTATTGTATTCTATTTTAATTATATTTATTTATTTTTGGATTATTGGCATTTAAAATCATGAATTTTTCACGATTTGTAATTTTCCCACGACCTTTTCACATTAGCTAATTAATACATGACCTTTTTAATTTTTGCAAGACAAAAACTTGTGTCAGCCGGAGGCACCGTGCGGCCGGGCCCAAAGTGCCAATCTTTATACAAAAAAGTGTCAATCTATATGAATAAAAGTGTCAATCTTTAACATATATATTTTACGAATAAAATGATAATTTTTAAAAGTGTCAATTTTTATACAGAAAAGTGCTAATCTATATGAATAAAAGTGTCATTGTTTTAGCCCGGCCGCACGGTGCCTCCGGCTGACCCAAGTGTGTCCCTTTTTGCAATTAAAACATCCCTAATTTTTCCGGCCAAAACTTATCCTACATGGCAGCCGTTTTTATCCGACGTGTACAAAATGACGTCGTTTTGGCGCCTCCGACCTCTTCTACAGAGGCAAGCTCATCTCCCTTCACCTTCCCCTTGCAGGCAAATCGTCAAACACCTGATCTGCACCCCATTCGACGCCCACTTCCACCGCCTTCCGACCTTCCTCAACGCCCCCTGCACCACCTCCAACACCCCCTCCGATTCCTGCAACATCTCTTCCTCCCAATCCTGCAGACCCAGCTGCGACCTCATCACATCACCACCTTCTTCTTCAACAACATCAATCCCAATCCCCCCAGAAACAACAACAATAATTCATGGTCGAAGATGAAACTCAACAAGCGCTCTTATCTCGCCCACAAACTTAAATCTTCAAGGGCTTTTCTCAAATCTCTCTTCTTCACCAAACAATCATCCAAAGCCGATGCCACTTCATACTTGAGATTTGGAAAAAAGCTTGCAACTTTGATCAAGAAAAATGGCATCATCGACGATCACAGAAGATCCTTTTCGGGCGCCATTGCTGCAGATTCATCGTCTTCCTCGACCCCGTCCTTGTCCTCCTTCAATGAAGTGCAGTTTCTTAGGAGGAGCAGCAGCGCTGCGGAGATTGAGGTCTCCATCGATGCAGCCATTGCTCATTGCAAGAAATCTTTGATGTCATGAGTTTGCATCTTTGTTAGGCAATTTTCTTGATTCTGACGAGGTCGTAGCGGCCGATTTTTCTAGAGCGAGAGATCGATCGAGTTCTTTTTGGGGCCGCCGACCCTCCATCCCGCGGCACCTTTCTTCAGGTCGCCGGCAAGATTCCTCCATTCCGTTGACGAAGAGCGGGACAAAGGCAACTAATTTCGTCCCTTACGGACGTAGAAGATGAGGTGGAGGAGGACAACAGCGGCGGAAGAGGAGGTTGAGGAAGATGTAGTCATGTAGAAATGTAGAGAGAGAAAGGGTGAGTTGGATATTTTTAGGGTTTTTGTTTTTATTTTTTAAACTTTATAGCCGAAACGACATCGTTTTGTACACGTAGGATAAACCGGCTGCCATGTAGGATGAGTTTTCGCTGGAAAAATTGGGGATGTTTTAATTGCAAAAAATAAAAAGGTCATGTATTAATTAGCCAAGGTGAAAAGGTCGTGGGAAAATTACAAATCGTGAAAAGTTTATGATTTTAAATGCCAATAACCCTTTATTTATTCATTAAGGGTATATTTATCTGTTTACATGGAAAGTGGCTAGAATTTTTATGTTTTTAAGTTTGTGGCTAGAATTTAAGTTTTATTAAGTTACGTGGCTATTTTTAACCATTATCACTACATATATTTTGGACAACATTCAAGTTTATTTAGTTTTATTAACTATTTATGGATACAATTAGTAATTTTGTTCAGAGATCATCGCATTACTAATAATAAGATTATTATCATTGTTACTTCGAAACCCAAGCCGTGGACCTCCTTAATCCTCACAATTATCCCACTTTAACACTTTGATATTTTAATTTATTAATATATCATCAAAAGACAATAAATTTCATGCCCAAATTTTTAGTCCAGCAAATCATGGACGGAGGGAGTAATTTATTGCACCGTATAATTTAAGTTGTTATGAAACTTCATATACAAATATTTTACATTATTAAACTTAGAAATGGTACATGACCATACTTTTGATATTTTCGTTTTATTAGAAACAAGCATATAGATGGAGGAGATTAACTTTCTCTTATAATGTGTTGGTGGAAAAAAAAAAGAAAAAGAAAAAAAGAAGGGCCTGGTGTAGAGGTGCCCACCGGAACCGACAGTTTATAACCGGAACCGACGGTTCCGGAACCGGCGGTTCCGAACCATCCTGAGAAACTGGTGGAACCGTCGGTTCGGTTTCGGTTCTGAAAGTTTAGAACTAGGAACCGGCGGTTCGTTTTCGGTTCGGTTCCAGTTCGGAACCGAAAAGAACTGTTTTTTTTAATTCTAATTTTATTTTATTTTTTAATATTTTACTTGTATTTGTATACTTATTTGATGTAACATTTGATTACTGATTAGTGTGTTACACTTTTTTATATGGAAATGTTTATATTTGTAAAGTTAAATAGTTTTATCATTTAATTTATAATTTACAATTTAATAAGCTAAAATAAAGAAGACTAATACAAAAAATATCTTTAAATTAATAATAAACAACGTCACATGATGATGAAGAATTGAAGATGACAATTTACATACAAAATGTCATATTGTCATCAAAGTGAAATTAATTGTAGATGCTTTTAAAAACAAAAAATATTATGAAAATAGGTATTAAGTATAAATAAAATTTATACACATAATAATTATTAAGTATGATATTAGTAATGAGAAATGCAAAAAAAAAATAATAATAAATAAATTCGTCGGAAGCGGGTGGAACCATGAGAACCGGGTGGTACCGAATGGAACCGAGGAGCGTCTGCAGCATAGCCGAGGAAATGATGACCCCGCGGAATCTTGAAGCTCAAGTATTGCTCAAGGACTACAGTTTAGCCGAACACCGTGAGCAAGAGAACAAATGGGATGAGGTCTTTGAACATGATCCAATCAGTACCACCGAAGCAGAAACCGACACTGATGCCTCTGAAGAAACGGATGATTTCGATGACGATTTTGATTTCGACAATATGTAGTGGTCTATTAAAATGCTTAGACGAGTACTCTTTTTCCTCACAGTGGTTTTAACGAGGCTCGGCCCTTGGAATCGACATGTGATATCCAAGGGTTTAAGATTAATAAATAATTTTTTTTTAAACAATCTCACTCTCAAGTATTTTTTTACATTTTATAATTTGAATTGTCTTAGAATTAAAAATTAGATTGAAAAACAACGAAACATTGAATCATAATCGAACGAAAAAAATAAAAAATAAAATAAAAAAGGCGGTTCCTATCCGGTTCCGGAACCGGAACCGAACCGGAATCGTCGGTTCCAGGAACCGGAACCGTTACTGTTTCGGTTCGGTTTTGGTTCCGGCCATCTTGGAACCAGAACTACCGGTTCGGTTCCGATTCTGGAACCGTGGGAACCTCTAGCCTGGTGTCGAGTCATGGATGCAAAATTCAGCATCAATTATGAATATGAATGAGTAGCCGAAAGTTTGCAGGTATCGTTATAATTAGTTACTAGAATTGTACACCCACGATGCAGTGCTCAATCGATAAATAAGATAACAAATATTTAGTTAAAAGATAGTATTTCATATTTATTTCGATTAATAATTATTTCATAAAATCAACAAAAGAAAAATTATTTATATATGTATGTGACTTGTATGTTGTGTATGATCGTATGCATATTTATTCATTATATCTATATATGTATAGTTTTATACCTCATTAAAATGTGAATTAATTTTATAATCATAATTTTATAGGATTCCTCATATTGAGTTACACAAATGCACTATCAATTGTTGTATCAATTGTATGTGCGTATGAAAATAAAAAATGGGCATGCTAAAGAGAATATTATTTACTAATACATTTTGAATATACTAATTATATACTAATAAAAAATATATTATATATGATACATTTTGAAATTTTTATAGTCAACTGAATAAAAAAAAAAAACCAAAATAAAATGTTATAGGAGTATGAATGAGAAGTGATTAGACTGTCAAATTGAGATCCACTACTTAGTTACTGTACATTAAATAGATTATTAAAAAAATCCATTTAAGCAAATAATGTGAAAAAATAATTAATTAAAGAAAATTAATATTTATACTTGAAGTTTAATTATTATGTTGAACTTTAATAAATAAAACTAAGTATTCATAGAAATAAATGCATTAATTAAATGCATTGGAAAATAGCATACTCTATTACATTATGAAATATGTACTATAATTAATCAAAAGAAAAAAAAGAACAAGACTCAAATATCAAGAATTTTGGAGGAAACTAACTATTCTACTTTTAATATATTTATATATTATATATTTAGATGTTGGTTACTTGTCATATTTTTGGCCACGCAATAGCAACACTCTCCCCTCCTCCTCTAACAAACACATTCATTCCTCACACAAATAGTATTCACTTGGTAATTAATTCTAATTAATACTGCCTTCATCCCATTATATTAGTCACTTTTGCTTTTTGATTTTTCGGCACGCTTTTCTACTGAAACCTAGTACGAGTTTTAAAATATAATTTTGACGTATTCATTTTTCACGGGGTACTATGAGTGTCGTAATATCCCGTGAAAAAATGAATACGTCAAAATTATATTTTAAAACCTGTACTAGGTTTCGATGGAAAATCATGCCAAAAAATTAAAAAACAAAGATAATTAATATAATAGGATGAAGGTAGTATGTAATTCTAAGGCAATAGTAACACCACACACACATTGACACCTACGAGTCTTCATGTCACGACCGCACTTTACTAATTAATAGCCAAGCTCGGTGATTCGTGACTATGGTGGAATTAACGAATAATAAAGAAAAGGAAGTGAAATTTCGAGATTTGACGCTAACAAATTATAAAGCAACATCGATAAGTGGGCATAATAGTTGAAGGTAGTACGACACGATTTGTCATGATTCTGACTTAGATTACAACCAAATTGAAAATGATTCAGAATATTAGAGTGTACGCAGCGGAAATGTGTGGAAATACGTGTATGGAGACACGTATTACCAAGAGTGTTCATCAACTACACTACTCGCTAACTTCGACAAAGCATCGCTGGTCACTCTTCCGTCATCCAGCTCAACCTGCACATTGGAAATAATGTACAGGGCGTGAGTACGGAGTACTCAGTGGACACAATGCCCAAAACATTTTTATTGTCAAGCCATTCATAGTGAAGCATAGGGTTTTATTGAAAGGTCTATGTTCATGAAAAACTGAGTTATCTTAAAAGCGTCTGCAGACTAAGTTCTGTAGTATTCTACCATATCTGAGTTTGTTGTGTCCGAGGAGGTGGCCACCTCACTCGGTCACGTGATCGGTCACTATCTGCAATGACACGATCGATGTGTACACTAGTCCAAGAATGATAGCTGATCATTCAAGGACCCGAATTCGATTTATGAATTGACATTTCGCCATTTAACAGATAGGCATCATACAAAAACTGAAAATATTTATGACATGACAATACTTTAAAAGAGCTATTAATCTAATAAAACACGCTTTGTTTTATAGAAAGCCCACCTCGTTATTTTTCTCTACTGCAACGAGACTTGATCTCGGCTTCTGCTACTGTCCCTCCTTCGCGTACCCTTCGATTAAAAATCGAGGTGAGATTCGCATCTTAACGAATAAAATCTTATCTAAGATCTTAGTTTTAATTCTGATCGGAGGTTATTCTAATCCAGTAACGTGGTTACTGTTACCTAAGCTCAATTTATAAACACCGTTGATGAACGGTTCATATAAGTTTTTACGAATAAATCACCTTGATTTATTATTAAACTCGATTAATTCTAACTGCGTAATTGATCAGCTAAATCAATTAATTAGAAGTTCTTGATTAAATAACTTATCTGAAGTTAATTCTTTAAATAGCGAAATAATACTTCCTCATGAATATTGAAATTTAATCGAGAGTGGAATACGATCTAATTAATGATATCTCGATCTGTAATAAATTAGGAATTTGGGCTCATAATCGATAAAATGGGTCGTGGCCCAAAATTAAAGGTGGAGGTCGGCCCACTTAGCTTGCCCAGCCCAGAACTTGGCCCAGCCTTCGGCCCGGACCCGCGACGAGAACCCGACCCGACCCGAATTAAAAGGGAAGGGGTCCTAACCCTCTCTTCCTCCCAGAACGTGATGTCTCTCTCTCTCTCTATCTCGCGACTTCCGTCGCTCTCCCTCACCATCCTCTCGATTCTTCACCGATTCTCTGGTGATCTTCTCCGACAATGGGCGGTGCCTCAATCAATGGGGCCGCCGTCGATTTGTTGCCTCCCCCTCTTAACGAGAAACGTTCATCCCTAGAGAACCCTAGATCGGAACTAGATCGAAAAGAATAAAATTGGGAAAAATGGTTCTCTCTTCTAATTTCCGGGGATTCACGCCATTTTCGGCCTCTGGACATGGCTCCGCCACCGTGGTGAGATGGTACCGGCGTGGGGTGGAGTCCCGCGACCTTTGTTCGAGCCTCGCGAGCTTTGTTTTCGTCGGTACCCTCCCTCTGATTTGGTGGTTCTCGAATAGGCCGAATGCAACTCCCGCGGTGGTGGCGAGCTCCTAGAAGCTCTAGATTAAAAATCCTAACTCGGAAGAGTTAGGAGACATTCTCCCGGTTCCCTTCTGATTGTTGTCAATTTCGGCGGCGGCGAGGATGCCTTCGCCGTTGTTGCCTCGTTCTCGTTTGTTATTTGTTGATTGTTAGATTAACCTCTGATTAGAGATAATTTCATTTTCGATTTTTTTGTTTTTGAGGAGTTTTATTTAGGTTCAAAATTTTGGGCTCTTATTCCCTATTTCTTGTTGCAGGTTCCGGTGAGACGATCGTAGTGAAGACGATAGCAGTGGTCAGAGCTGCTCAACTCCCTTTCTATTTCAAAACTTTGCCGTTGAGGCTTCAAGCCTCGACGGAGGTTCGACCCTCAGTCTTTCTCTAGCTAAGTGTTCGAACTAAATATATATAGTCTTGTTTCTTTTACTGAATTCTGGGATATATTTGGGTTCTGAATTGAAGTGATTAAAAGTATAAATTTGTGATAAGTATGCTGATTTTTCTTACTCTTGGTTGAGATTTTCCTAGTATGAATGTTACGGTTTATAGGTTCCTACATTCATGTTTAGGAGTTTAGGTTTTTGGAAAGGGAGAGCTTGGGACTGACTGTTTAGTATGCTTGTTTTATGGTTTCTTGTTTGAAAAGCTCATGCTTGTTCTAAGGCTGCAACATTAACTAATTCATGCTAGGCTAGTTGAGGTTCTACGGTTATTACCTTGAAGTGAGGGGCTGTGGTTGCTAGCTTCTCCCTTCTTCACTTCCTTCTTGCCTTCTTGATGCTCCTCCTTCACTCTCTATCACTCTCTCTATTTTGGTTGTTTGAATTTTGAGAAGTTTTGCTGTTTTGGTTAGGAGAGTGTGTGAGTTTATAGAGGATCGTTTGAGACAATTGGTCTTAGTATGGTAGGTTGACTTGGAAAGGAAGGGTGTAGTGTTTCAAGGCCTTCTATTTTCATGCTATTTTTGGTTCTAAGTTGAGGGATCTCTGCAGATTTTATTTGTCCTCTAATGTGCAGCTTGGTTTCTCTTCCCTTTTTGTTCTTACTTGGTTGTTTTATCTCTCCTTTGCAGGTATCAAGGAAAGGATGAAGCTGCTGTCCCTGCGGCTGTGTTTGGCTTCTCCCAATAGCTGATTTATTTCTCTAATTAGCTATGGTATTTGTCTTATTTTCAGGTTTTGAATCTCTATTTTATTATTGAGAGCTGACCTTCTTCCTTTCTCTTTTGCAGGTTGCTAAATGGATGTTATCTCTGCTTGCTAGGATCGAGTGTCCTCAATGGGCAGATTCCCTTTCTATTTTTGGAGGCTAAGAGCTTAGGAGGTTGTCTTATTTGTTGACTTCAAAAGTATTGTGTAGATATCTGCCTCCTTTGTAGCTCACGTGACTAAGTGCTAGAAGGATTTGGAAGAAGTTAATTGTTTTGTTGTTAGAGTTAGCAAGGTTTCATTTTAGTGCTATTTTCGATTATATAAAAAAATGTATAAATGTGGAGAAAGTCTATGCGTATGTATATTATCTTAGGGCACTATTTGTGGTTTGGCCCATTAATATTAATTAAATGGGCTAAGCTCGATTACGTTAGTCGATTGGGCCTCGGCCCAATTAAAAATCGAGAGGTCGACGACCATCTCTTACTCGAGCTAATTCGATCATCACTTGGCTAATGCGATTGAGAATAAAAATGATTCCTTTATTCGAGTTCTAATTATTTATTGAAATTAAATAATATGGAAATCAATTTGCTACTTGGTTCCATCACTACTTCCCAATCGATTACTCGAAGAATAAAATTTTAAAAGTCGAGTCGCTACTTGATTTAATTATTGCTCTCTAAGCAATTGTTTTAGAAATTCTGAATACTAGAAGTTGATAATATAACTCGATCAATCAAAATTAATTAATTTAAATCGAGATTAGTTAGCTAACTAGTTAAGTAAGATGCGGGGCGTTACACTTCATCAATTAGTGTCCGTAGTCACCACTTCATCTTGACTTTTTTTTTAGTTAGAAAAAGATTATTAACCATAAGAACTCGTTTTATGACACGCAATGTATATGCATACTTTTCATGCAAAATAGAAGCAATGGCAGTCACGGGCCTATAATTAAATCATCGAGAGGGTCAATCAATAAAAAGAAAAAATCATTTGTATAATCGAACATAAAATTTTGACCAAACATATATTAATGTCTAGGGATTTCCAATGATTACAATGAGAGCTTCAACATGCGTAAGCCTACTTAGGTCTGTCCCTGAACACTACTGTACCAGTACGTACCTACTTAGGTCGCTGGCAAGGATTGGGATTCTAAAAGAATTGTCGAAGAAATAAAATATCATTTTTGGAGTTGGAACGCCGTGAGGGGATCGGTCGAGGAGTATATGAGCTTTAATACTTGGTCTAATATCAATCTTGCTGTTATATGGAGTAGAGAGTAGTTTCAGTTTCTTGCTGTAACTTGCAGACTCCCTGTACTCCTTTTCGTTTGTTTATTTTTAATACAAGTTTCTTTCCTGACAAAAAAAAAAGATGTCAGAATATATAAGAGAATTGTATTTCTTGAAATATACAGAGTTACAGAAATGTAGTGATTTTCAAAAAAATATCGAGTAGTTGCGAGGATTCCGAAATAAATATAAAAACCCTATGCACATTTAACTAGACAAATTTGCTAACGAAATTGTGCATGCCGGTAACTCTACTTTATTGGCAACTATAAATATATAAAAAATGGTTAAATGCAACAAAATACATAAATTTTAGGTTGATTTTCATTTTTAATATATCTTTCAAAAGTTCAAAAAAATACACCATTTTTTATATTTATTCAATTTTGAAACAAAATTTAATTTTTACCCAAATTGATTATGATTTAGCTTATATGTGGCAATGTAAATTCCACCCGACAATCCTCGTGTGTATGTTATACGACGTCGTTAAAATGTATTTGAGTACGATGTCATGAATTATATTAATTACATTGATATACTTGAACTAATTTTGGAAAAAATCAGATTTGTGTCAAAATTGAACAAATATCAAAATTGATGTATTTTTTGAGCTTTTAAAAAATTGTATTAAAATGAACTTCAACCTAAAATTGGTTTGTTTTATTGTACTATGAAAAACAAAAATTGAACTTCTCAAAATGGTGGTTGATGATGCTTTTTAACATAATTGGAGTGAAAAATTTGGAGACGAAGTTTCGTGTCTCTTGTTACTTCGAAACAAATCTACATTTTGGACTGTTTTGGACTATAAAGTCAATGTCTTATTTGTTGATAAAGAAAGGCTAAACAATAGTAACATAAACATCGAAATGAAGTTCTTAGCACAAAAGTTCTTACGTTATTTAAAGGTATTTGTCGACCTTAACTAATGCCTACAAAATTAATTTTCCTTGGAGAATATGATCAAAATCAGAAACAGACTCTAATTGCGAAGAAATTAAAACATGATTTTTATTACTTTTTTTCGTCTCATTCGACTTGACATATTTTTATAACATAATTAAACAGGCCAAGTTGAGTGGGACATAGAGAGTATTTATTTGCAAAGTTTAAATTCTTATTTTATTTACAAAATAGATAATAATTTTTGTTTAGGAATTTTATCTTCAAAATATGTCTAATCCAATTGTGTTGTCATCTCAATTTTTGTAGGAGTAATTATTATTAGCACAACAACATAATTTTTTGGAAGTGGGTCTGGTTTTTTTTTTTTTATATTTGATTGATTTGACACTTTAGTCAGTTTATCAACAACCCAAGTTCCCAAGTGGGCCGAACTATATATAATTGCAGCCACGTTTCTAAACTATGGACCGTCGACTAAAACTTTTACCTATTAAAGCATTAGCATGGGAGTCCTCTATTATTAATATTATAATTAAATAGGAGGGCTCCCAAAAATGCTGCACGGAGCTCTTCGAGGGCTCTTTTTATTTTATTATTATTTATTATTTAATTATATAAATATTTATTTTTTAATTATTTAATTTTTTTAATTAATCACAAATTGTAGAAATATGATTTTTTTGCGAAAATTCAATTGTATTGCACATTTGGAAAATTACAATACAATTGAAAGAAAAAAAAAATACAAAGTGAAAAATACAATTCGAAACACAATAAAAAAAAATACAAAGTGAAAAAAATCTACTCGTCGGAAGGCTTGGGGAGGCCGAGCTGTTCGGAAAGGTAATTTACCATTACTAGGTGTTTTTTCTTCGTTCTCGGAGACATTTGGGAGGTATCTTTCATGTAGATCTCGTACGTGGTCCCAAACTCAAGGTGCTTTGATATATTTTGGAGAGCCTCCGCTGCCTTCTCCTTTGCACTCGCCGAGCCCGCCTCGTCGTCCTCGGACATTCTCGACTTCCCTCTTGCATTTGCCTTGGCCGCTTTGGAACCCTCAGGCCGGGGTCGGTATCCGCTCATCATTGTCGAACCCCCCATCTCTGTCGAAGGAGTAGACTCCCTACTACTTTCAGTGGAGTATGAGCCGTCGATGCTATTTTTGCATCATTTCACAGAGTCGAGGGAGCCGGTGGCCGTTAAGAATTTTGGAGTTTCTTCGACCTCGTCCCAAGCCTTGAAGTATTTGAATGGCTTTCCCATCGACCCTTGAAATTGGCGGTATGCGTCATTTACTATATCCTCCGCGCCTCTCCCGCTCGCCAAGTTCATCGAGCACGAATAGTAGTGCGAGCTAAACAACTTCATGTCTTTCATTGCGCGTTTCCAATGATGGCGCAATTTCTCCGAGTTGCGAGCATAAGTACGATTCGGGCGAAGTCGGTTGTAGGTGTTGGCGATACGAATCCACAAAGCTCCCTCATTTTGATTGTTGCTCGAGATTGGATGGTGGGATATATCTACCCAAACACGAGCAAGGCACACGGTCTCGTCCTCGGAATATGGGACGGCGCCGTCCGCTTCTACGTCCCAATTCATCTCCTCATCGACCTCGATCGGTATTGCGCCTCGAGCTCTAGCTCTTCCTCCACCTCGAGCTCTTCCTCCGCGTCGTGCTCGGCCTCCTCGAGCTAGTTGAACTGGCGGAGGCACCTCCTCGACGTCGACATCGTCGCCCGGTGGATGGGACTCGTCGGCCAAACTCACGGCCACAAGTGAGTCATCGTCATCGTCGTCGAATGAAGACATGCGACTTATAGGTGAATGCCTAGACCGTGAAGGGCCCGTCGGCGAGGAAAACAACGGCCTCGGTGATGACGCCGCTTGAAAGCCGCCTCGATTTGAAAAATTTATCAAGTTAGACCTCGAGGCGTAAGGAAGAAAACCTTGTGGGCGGGTAGGTGTTGGAGTGTGGATGAGAGGTGTTGGAGTGTAAATTGGAGGGCTTGAAGAGGTTGCATTTGGATAATTTGGGAAATTTGGATAATTTGGGTAATTAGGAAAAGTTGGGAAATTTGGATAATTTGGGTAATTTGGATAATTTTGGTTATTTGGATAATTTGGGTTATTTTGGTTTGGATCGTCGTAGTCGTTTCCAAACCAAGAATATGGGTCGTTGGGATCGGCCATTTGAAAAAATTGAAGAAAATGTAGAGAATTAGAAGTTGGATTTGAAGAAAATAGAGAGAGTTGAGAGAGTTTGATGAAGAAATTAGTGTGAAAATATGAGGAATGTGGTTTGATATTTATAGGAAAAAAATAATAATAAATAAATAAATTCGTCAGTCAACGGTCAACGACCGTTGACCAACCAGGAGCAGCCACGTGGCGGGCGCGAGCAACGGCTTGGCGGGCGGAATTGAGCCCGGGTGGGCGCACCCTCCGCGGGCCGCATCAGCCGCGCCCGGACGCTGGAGCTGAGGTGGCGACGGGCGCGCGGGCTCCGCCCGCATGGCTGCGAGTGCTCTTAGAGCACTCACAAGGGAGCCCTCCAAAATAGAGGGCTCCCAAATATAATACTAATATATATATATATTATTATATAATTCAAAATGGAGAGTTTCCATTTTTCTTTTAGTGGAATCCTCTAGGGCTCTCATTATTTTATATTATTTAATTTATTTATTTTTTAATTACTTTTTTGATGATTTAAAAAAAATGAGATTTTCTTTTAATTCGATTGTATTGCACATTTAAAAAATTACAGTAATGAAAGAAAACTAGAAAAAAAAAATACTACCTCCATCCCATTACATTAGTCACATTTACTTTTGGCTTTTTGCACGTATTTCCACCGAAATCTAGTACGGGTTTTAAAATATAATTTTGTAGTATCGTTTTTTACGGGATACTATGACACTATTTGGCTTTTTGGCTTTTTGCACGTAAAAAAAATGATACTACAAAATTATATTTTAAAACCCCTACTAGGTTTCTGTGGAAAAGCGTGGCAAATAGTGAATGTGACTAATGTAATGGGATGGAGGTAGTACATAACAAAAAAATGAAGTAGGAAAAAACTAGTGATGACCGAAACGTGCCCAAATTTCCTCGATCATATCCGTTTAGAGGTTTTCATGAGCGGTTGCATCGCGGAGGGAAGCATTCCTTTGCATATAACGTGTGAAAGAGACATCAACACCTCGACAGCTTGCAATGGATTAGTTGTAGAGCTCGATGCCTCGTCATCCTCCCAATTTTCGGCGGCTTCTCATTCATCTTCAATTATCATGTTGTGCATGATAACACATGCATACATGATTTCTGTTAAATTTTCGATATAATACAGGCGGGCGGGGCCTCGTACAATCGCACATCGTGCTTGGAGAATGCCGAATGCTCGCTTGATGTACTTCCTCGCAGCTTCTTATTTCATGGCGAACATGGCTCTCTGTGAATCTGTCGGACATGGCACCGTCTTCACGAAAGTTGGCCATCTTGGATAGATGCCGTCGGCAAGATAATAGCCCATGTTGTACTGCTTGTTATTGACCGTGAAATTTACGGCCAGCGCAAAACCCCTCAGATAATCGCTGAATACGTCAGATTGATTCAACACGTTAATATCATTGTTCGATCCGGCGACGCCATAAAATGCATGCCAAATCCACAGGTCGGTTGAGGCCACCGCTTCAAGAATTACCATTGGAGTTCCCTTCTTGAAATTGGTGTATGCAGCCTTCCACGCCGATGGACAATTCTTCCATGGCCAATGCATGCAGTCAATACTCCCGAGCATGTCGGGGAAACCGTGCTTCGCTTCGTGCATTTGGACGAGCCGTTGGACGTCACGGGAATGGGGTCTCCTTAGGTACTCATTTCCAAAAGCAGCAATGAGGGCGCGGCAAAAATGCTTTAAGCAATCTGGCCCAGTTGAATCGGCGATCAACAGATACTCATCGAACAGATCCGACGGACCGCCATATGCAAGTTGAGCAGCGCCAATATGCATTTTTGAAGGGGATGAAGCCCATGTCGTCCGGTTGCGTCTCAGCATTGTTGGAAATATGGATCACGCATCGTCACGCTGTCGACGATTTGCAAGAAGAGATCTCGTCGCATGCGGAATCGGCGCCGGAACATGGTGTCTGTATACATTGGATTTTCGGCAAAGTAGTCGTTGTAGAGTTGCTCGTACCCTGACTCATGATCACGCTCGATGTATTACTTCTTTGCCTTCGATGAGCGGCGTTCTTCACGAGGCTGATTTTCAGCAGCTGCCTCCTCCTCTACTTGGAAATACAGCTCGACAGCTTTACGTGCTAGCCTCTCTCGTTCCTCACGATTCATTTTTTTGGAATGTTGAATGTAGGATTTTGCGAAAAAGAAGTGGAAATTGATGGAAATAAGAGAGAATTTGAAGATAAAATTGGTGTGGAAATGTGAGGAATGGAGTGGGGTATATTTATAGGTAAATTTTTTTTTTTTTTTTAATTCGGCCGGTCAACGGTCAAACGACTGTTGACCAACTAGATGCTGCCACGTGGCGGGAGCGAGCAACGGCTAAACGGGCAAAAATTCGCCCTGGCTGGCGCACCCTCCGAGGGCTCCAGCGGCTATGCCCGGGCGCGAGAGGTGATTTGGCGGCGGGCGGGAGGGTGCGGCCCTCCCCGCTGCGTGTGCTCTTATTACCTCTCCATTAAAATAAAAAAATAAAAAAAGAGAAAATACCCCTTTTTACCCACTCTTAGATAGTTTTTACAATATTTATTACTAAGATAAAAAAATTAACTAATCTACACAAGTTTCAAGTCAATGCCCCAAAATACCCCTAATTTAAATTTATGTGCTAACCCTTTTAAAAACCCTCATTCATTTTCTCTCTCTTCAACAGCCACCTCTCTCTCTCTTCATCTCTTTTCCTCTTGAAAGATGGTGGCTGCAGCACCCCCACCTCCACCGCATCGTCTTCTCCTCTCTCCACTGCAGCCGCAGCACCTCCGCCTCCGCCGCGTCGTCTTCTCCTCCCTCCGCCGCTGCCGCCGCCGCCGCAGTGAGAAGTTTATTCTTCTCATTCCTCTTGCTTTCTTCTTCTTGCTTCTTTTTCCTTTTTATGAATGAGTGGTGGTGGTAGAATTTTTTGCTTTTTTTAGATTTTGGCTCCTAATTTTGAGAGTCTAGAACTTTGTGAGTAATTGCATCTACAAACTGTTTGTTGAAAGTCCCCACTCAATTTTCTTAGGGTAAAACTTTCATTTGTTTTGTTTTTTATGTTGTCTTGCAATTGAGTTTGTTTTTGTGCGTTTTGACTCATATTTGTACTAATAACTTCATATTTATTTATGCAATTCGCACTATATTACAGATAATTGGTACGAAATGGCATATATGCTACTGTAACTTCTTGTTTTTTAGCTCATGAATTTCAGTTTTGAAGGTTATATATGTATTCAGTTTAAGCTTGGTTTGATGAGTGTGGATTTGTGTTTCTAGTTCATAAGCTGAAATCTCTAGTTCTTGTTTTACTTGAGTCTAAATGAGTTTGATATTGCAGTAGGCCAAGTCACTTCAAAACAAGCGTAATTCATAATATATATTTAGTAAATGGTACGAATTGATTCATATTCGTACCAATCACTTAATACTTATGCAATTTGTACTGTACTACAGCTAATTGATACGAATCGTCTCATATTTGTACCAATAATCATATATTTATGTAAATATGAAATTCTTACTCGATTTTAGTACGAATACCAAATTTCATGATAGATGGTACGAATTTCACATTTCGTGATAAGTAGTTGGTATGAATTTGTAATTCTTGATATATCATAAGTAATCGTGATAAATAGATGGTACCAATTTTCAACATTTTTATACTTGAAGATTTTGATATTTTCAATTTCATACTTGCAAAAATTTGACGTTTTTCTCGCTTTTTTGCTGTTTTTTTAATAAATAGATGGTACAAATTTGTAGTTCGTGATATATCATAGGTAATCGTAACTCGTAATTCATTTTTCTGTTGTTTTCTTGTAATTCGTAATATATCATAGGTAAATGGTACAGATTGAGTCATATTCGTACCAATAACTTCACACTCACTTATGCAATTCGTACTATATTACATGTAATAAGTACGAATTGACTCATATTCGTACCAATAACTATATAATAATTATGTAAATGTAAAATTCTTATTCAATTTTGGTACAAATTTCACATTGCGTACGTCGTTGAAAGCAGCAAAAGAAAATGTTTCAACAATTCAAAATATGGTACGAATTTCACAAATTTGTACCTCCTTACTGTTTGTAAAAATATAAATTTCGTATTTTCTAACAGTAAGAAAAAAAAAACAAAAAAACAAAAAAATTAAATTAAAATAAAATCTGCAAAGAGACAAAAAGGAGAAAGTAGGTGGGGAGGGAGAAAAACTGTCATAAAGGGGAAAAAATTGTCATAGGGGTATTTTTGGGCATTGACTTCAAACTTGGGTAGTTTTGTTAAAATATTATCCTAATGATAAATATTGTAAAAACTATCCTATAGTGGCTAAAAAAGTCACTGCCTCAAAAAATATACTACGGAGTAGTATATAATGATACAAAATATACAATGTTTATATTTTCATATACACTGTTTTATAATTTAAATCTTTCTTTTTTATTATTTAGAAAAAATTACTCCGGCTTAAAAAAATTTACCTACTATATATCCATATTTTTATTAATAACCATGTCACAGAAAATGCATCGATGAAAATAAATATTTTAATCTCTTTAAGTATTGACAGTTTTTTTTAGAACTTTAATATTTAATAAATAGAAATGCTCCCTACCCACGGTAGACATACACCTCTGATGTAGCAATGCCACGTAGGTAATTTTTTCCATTTATGGTTAATTTTTTTTTACTAAGATTTATTTTTATTTATTTTATTTATTCATTTATTTATTTATTTTGTAAGATTGCTATATACTTAACACAAGAACAAAATAACGAACTGAAAATAAAGAACACAGGAGTTTGATAACCCAGTTCAGTGATAAACACCTACGTCTGGGGGACAAATCCGAGAGAGAATCAATTCACTAATATGAAGCCGAGAAGTACAGGACTTACACAAAAAGGATATCACCTTATGATACCTAAATTTTTGTTTACAACTCCTTTTTGTGTGTGAATTAAATTACGAGAGGCACTCGTAATCGAACTTCAGCTATCGGCAGATAGCACCCGTCCTACCTTCGAACACAAAAGGAATAACAAACTCTGAAACACAATTCAGAATCTCAACAATAAAACTAAGAAGTAGTTTTATTGTACACACACAATACCCTAAGAACACAGAAACTTGCAGATGCAAGTAAGCAGAAATTCACAATCAATCTGTCAAGAACGGCAGAGCTTCAAAGTACAGATCTTCTACTTTATATACTTCACCAAATATGGAAATAAGATTAGCCCTATGAGATCTCTGCATATCTTCTAATATATGGAAAATATCTTCAACAATATCTTCTCCATATATCCTTTCATATTTATCCAAATAATAATATTTGAATAAATAAACTTGCATGTAATTTGTAACGCAGCGGAAAACCATCTTCATGTAAATAGCCAATCCAATATATATGGTTTGCATGCATCCATACAACAACAATCTCCCCCTTTGGCATTTATGTAGCCAAAACAAATTGCATGCACAGTGAACATAATATCAATGTTCTTCAGAGTAGAACAAATTCAGACACATAATCCTGAACACAAAAAGAATCAATTTCCACAGAAACTCCCCCTGAAACCAACACTGAGTTTAATCATTGATAAGTAAAGGAGCGCACCCACAGTATCAATACCAATTTTAAACTCAACTAATTTTTAAACTACAAATCAGATAACAATCTTCAACCAACAGAGAATACCAAGACAACCAAAAGACCAATAGCACTACATTCAGAAAACCAGTTGTTAAACCAGTTGTTCTCCCCCTTTTTGGATACAGAAATCCAAAGCAAAATCATGTGGCATTCGCAGCATCACCTGCAGTTGCATCAGCATTCTTAGCATTGACCTCCTTATTAGCATCAGCACTAACCGCAACTCTAATGGTATCATCAACTGCAGTTTCATCTACAGTTTCTGCATTATCCACGGAGGCTCTAACTTCTTCTATAGTTGCTGCATTGGCATTAAGATCTGCTCCCCCTGAACCACTTGCTCCATCTTTCTGTACACCTCTTGCGGACTTACCAGTTTCTAGAAGCAGTTGCAAAATGCTCTCAACAGAAGATTTATAGCCAGATAAGAACTCCAGATGCTTAGAGATGTTGACATGTTCCTTTTTCAACTTCTTTTTGACCGCACCTAGTACTGCATTTGGCACTGAAATGGTCATTGTAGCATCCTTATCTTGATCACATTGAACCTCTGCATTCTTGTTAATCCCTCTAGTGGTAGAGGCTTCAACACCTCTCACATCATCAACATGATGTTTAGAATCAAAAATCTTGACTCTTGGCCTAAAAGACCCATGCAGAAAGATAATGAATCAGACCTACAACCCTTTACTCCCTGTGATAGAATTTTGAAAATCAACCCCGGATAAATGAGCTTCTTAGCAATACGGGTTTTACCAATATAATCACAGATCTGTGAGTAGATCAAATCACCCAAATTCACATTTTTCTTAGTACCAATCATGTAAATCAACTTTGCAACGTCATGACCTACTGTAAGCATCCAGTTACGAATAGCCAATGCAAACAACATGAAATATTTAGAAGATAGATTGGATGACTGAAATTCCTTTCTGCCATCAAGCCAAAATAGATGTACAGTACCAATAATTTCTTCAGCCACTTCATCATAATCCACAATGAAAGAAGTAAAATCCTCATATTGATCTTCAGGCACAGATTTTGTAACAACCCGTAAAAATCCGTACCTAAAAATTTCTTGCTTTTCAAAATCTTATTATAGAGGCGTCGAGCTTGTTCTACTATTATTATTAATAGTGAATTAATTATCTAGTTACTGATGATTAGCTCGATGATTTACGAAGTGGCTATTTAGCTAATTAAGGATTCAAGCTCGGCAAATAATTAACAGCCTCATATCATTCGAGCCACGATTATCATTAAGGGCCAACTTATTATTATTATTACTATAATTCAAGCTTGCTAATTATTCTAGCAACCTTATGCTATTTTATAATTAGCCTAAGGTTTTAGTATGTCAAGGTACGAGCTAATGACTAAGTCTAGCAAGCTCAGGAAAGCTTAACAACGATATAGATCTATGTCGCACTGCGATAGCAAGTTAATTAATTTTGAGAAAAGGGCACACGGTGCTATTCTACGAGCTTGAGTTTATGAGCATGATATGATGATGAGCATAAGATGAATTATGTAACTATGTGCTCTACCATATGATTATGAAGAATGTAATTAAATGTTTATGTGATCAAATGTGAAGTGTGAATTATGTGACGAAGTGATCAAAGATCACTTATATGTGCATGGTAATCAATTAATTGGACACCATATATATTTTTATACATTAATAGGATTAAGATTAAGAATATAAAATGAGGTATTAGTATATGAGTAAGCATCAAGTAATAGAAATAGTGTAAGAAAATACACTTGTGCACAAGTGCACAAGTGTCACATAAAGAGAGGAAACTAGCTAAGTATAAATAGGAAATTGGTCAACATGGTCTTCATTTTCTCCTCCCCCACCTCAAGTCTAGAGAGAGAAGGTCTACCTTCTCTCTAGAATCCGGTCATCTCCTCCTTCTTCTCCGGCCAATCGCCACCGCAAGACCACCGCCGGAAATCACCTCCGGCGACCTCCACCTCCTCCGATCACCTCTAAACTTCCCCCTCCCCCATTTTCGAATATCCACAATCCAAATATGAACTCCATTTCATCAATAGATCACTGCAAGTCCTCCATGCAAAGGCCTCAAGTTGGATCAAGCTTCAACTTTGGAAATTCATGAAAATCAATCGGTAAACTTATTTCTTTTGTTGATCTAAGCTTGAATCTAGATGATATATGATGATAGAAACTTGATAATTGATGATATGAATTCGGCCTTTAGGATGAAAATTCATAGATCACTTCAATTATTTCATATTTGAACTCCTCTTCATCTTGTGAATATTTTGGTGTAAAAATCATGAGCAACAATTGGTAGAAACTTATGATTCCTTTCGAATGACCTTTGACCCCTTTCATATGTTGATGTTCTTGATATGTTTTTGCTGATATGAGCTTCATTTAATAGATGTAGAACTCGTATGGGGTTGATCAAACCCGTTTTTCATCAAGAACACATTTTCCAAAATTTTCAAATTATATCCATGTACTTGTAAGCCCGATTCCAAACGATTCGTTGATCATTTAAGCTCAAATATTTTTCTATGATGAAGTTCATTTTCTTAGGTTTCTAATGATGGGTCACACGCTCTCATAAAAGCTCATATGTGCTCGCAATGTCGATTTGAAATTGATGTGTCAATTCTGCCGAAATCTGGAAAAACGTGTGACCAACTATTTTGAACGTCATTTTTCATTATGATGCTTTGTTTATCTTACTTCGATCCAAACATGAAAGTTGTTCCCCATTGTTCAAGCTTTCTATTGATACGTGATGCATCTCGAATGGCCAAGTAACGAATGAGATATCTCAGCTCAAAGTTGGTTGATTGAAACTGCTTCCTTCCAGTTTTCAGAGTGCAACCCACTTATTGAAGCGATCATTTCTCAAAATCCTTACGTGCATAAATTCTGAAATTTAAACATATTGAAGCTACATGATCCTCTTGATTATCAATTTTCACCTTGATTCACCCAGCCAATTGGGAGGAATAAATTATTCCCTAAAGTGTTGCAGAGTTATCTCCCCTGTTTGAACTGAGCTATTGATTCACTTATAACTTGAAATCCACTCACATTCAGAGTTTGTGATTGATATCATTGGAATGCTAATCTTTCTAGCTTTCCATCCATATGTCTCATGCCCTCATTGATGATTCCATACTCGAGTTATAAGCAATTCTTTCAAGTGTGGCATTTTAGCCGAACCATGTTCCAAGTGTTTAACTAATAATCACTCTTAAAATTATCTATGTTCTTGAATCAACCTTGATTGTTGATTATCCAAGTCCACTAATGTTCTCTGATTATTCTCAGATCCTTTCATTCATCTTTGACCAATGCGGATAAGTAATTAAGTATGTAATTAGCTAAGTATAAGATGATAGATGGTAATTAAGTTGTCTAAGTGTAGAAGATTATTAAGGAAGACTAATCACGAAAAGGGACTAAGAAAGGGTAAAGTAAGTATAGGTACACTATATGAGCTATGAGCTAGTACTGATGTGATATATGTGAATAGGTGCTAACTTCGGAGACAAGGTGACGAAGGGAGTCGGAGTCGATTACTTGCTTACTTGCTTGATTGCCGGAGTACCTATAAAGAGTGAGCTCTACTTTCGAATAGATGAAATGTTTTATGAAAGCTCATATGTTTTACGATGCATTAAAGATATGTTTACAAAATGTTAGACTTGTCTCTTTTTAGCATGCATTATCAGTCTACTTGCAACTGATGAAGGTATCGGTTGCCCAGAATAATATCGGCCCTCCTGATGAAGGTATCAGTTGGGTGTGCGCACAAGAATGGTAAGGTGCTCGAGAGGGTGGCCAACCTCTCGGTACAATCTCTAAACAGTAGACTTGGGTATGTCATATCTATTTTGTCGCGACACATGATGATGCATGAGCATTTAGAAATGTAAGAGCATGCAAAGATGATTTCTAAAGAGAAACTCGGGTTCTTTCTTAAAACCCCCGAGTATGCATAAGTTGGGCAAGTCTATTTCTATAGCCCTAAGTGGCATTACTTTTGGGGGATGAGCTCATTCGGTACAACCAATGTACTGACGCCCTGTACGTATTTCTAAACGTGCAGGTTACCTGGAAGCGATGGGATGAAAGGGAGGCGAGCCGAGGATTTGGGATATTATGGTTGTGGCCCCGTGACACTTGTCTCCATACATGTGTCACAACTATGCTTAAAAAAAGGACTTGTATTGTCACGAAGTAAGATATGTAGATATTATGATAATGATTCTAATGTAAACAAGTATGATCAAGATGTAAGTAAGAGTAAGTTATAATTCAAGTCCAATCTTAATTCCATTCTTTTCGTCTCATGTTTCCGTGATGTATAAGTATTGAATTTAAAGTATCATGATGAACATTCGAGTTCTTGATCCCTTTTTCCTTCCGCTCACTTAGACCACTCTTTGTCTCGAATTCCTTCCCCGATTATTCCATTTCCTTCATAAAGTAATAATAGTAAGTTCTTAAGCCATTCATTGGCACTTTCAGTGTTCCACCCATAACGCACCGGTCTCCGAGGCACATTTTTACATGCCCTGGGGGTCAGGGCATTATAGATTCTCTCCCAAGAGCAAGATTAATCACAGAGGAAGTAAAATCAATGTATTTCCCACTCACAAACACTTTGTGATAGTGCTCAGAATCCCTATCTCTCACAGACTTATCCAGATTTGCATAAAATTCCTTAATAGGTTCAGGAACATAAAGACGCATCTCAATCATAGACTTTTCCAATTTCAACTCAGACATCAACTCATCAATACCAGCAAATTTAAGAGCATTATTCTGCACAAATCTATCATCCGGAAAATCTCTATTTGCAAAAGACTCCCACCTTTTTCTATGAATATTAGAACGAAAGAGATTATCAGAATTACCTCCAGAAATCTCCCCCTCTTCATGGACAGGAGAATTTAACAGAAAATCCTCATCAGATGAGAGCTTAACAAAGTTCTTTTGATTATTACCTTCACACTTGGGCATTGCATCAGCCATCAATTTTCGAGAGATAGATCTGATACACGGCTTGTTGGGCACATCAGTCATCTTTCCTGTTCCCTTTACAATCCTCCACTTCAACATAAGTAAAGTCAACTCAGAGTTGACCTGAACTTCCAAGAACATTTTCCAGAACATTTTCAAGAACATCCACTGAATACCCAGAAATATAAATATCTTTCGACTCAATTTGTAAAAAGCTGCATTCTTTAGAATTCCAAGAAATCACATATCCTTCTTGCTACACCAAACTAAACAACCAAGATAGATATACACAATACACATACAAGTGAGAATGGTTTAAACTCACAGAACACAGAGTCCAAGAAAAGCTCTGAGTTTCTCAAACCTTACAGCATTAAGAGCTTTAGTGAATATACCTACCAACTGATGCTCAGTATCAACATATTCGAGCTTCAGAATACCATCTTCAACTAGCTCTCTTATATAATGATACCTGATATCAATATGTTTTGTTCTTGAGAACTGCACATGATTTTTGGCTATGTTTATCGCACTGACATTGTCGCACAACATATGTAGAATATCTTGGGTATAGCCATAGTCAACTAGCATTTTCTTCATTAACACATGTTGAGTGCAGCAACTCCCCACAACAATATATTATGATTCTGTTTTGGATAGTGACAAGCTCACCTGTTTCTTGCTATACCAAGAGATTGAATTACTCCCAAGGAAGAAGCATCCACCTGAGGTGCTTCGTCTGTCTATAAGTGATCCTCCCCAATCTGCATCACTGTATCCATAGAGCTGTATAGATGCATTATTAGAAAACCAAAGACCAAGATCAGTTGTTCCTTTTATGTACTTGAGGATGTTCTCACCGCTTTCAAATGACTTTCTTTTGGCTCAGATTGAAACCGAGCACACACACCCACACTATAGCAAAGATCAGGCCTGCTAGAAGTCAGATAGAGAAGACTACCAATCATACTCATGTACATAGTTTGATCTACTGGAACGCCCTCAGGATCCTTTGTAAGCTTAACTGTAGTACCTATAGGAATTCTTTTGGCCTTGGCATTCTCCAACCCAAAACGCTTAACAAGATTTTTTGCATAAGTACTCTGTGTGACAAAAAAACCTTCTTCAGACTGCTTAACCTGTAGTCCAAGAAATAAATTCACATATCCAAATAAGCTTATATTGAATTCATCCTTCATTAACTGAACAAACTCATCTACAAGGGCTGGAGAGGTTGATCCAAACAGTAAATCAGCAACATAAACTTGAACCAATAGCACATGAGTTTGGTTTCTCTTGATGAACAAGGTTTTATTAGCTCATCGTCGTTTGTAACCTTTTAGAAGAAGGAAATCTGATCATCTATCATACCAGGCTCTTGGTGCTTGTTTCAAGCCATAAAGAGCTCTTTGCAACCTATAAACATGATTAGGAAATCCCGGATTCTCAAATCCTTTAGGCTGCCTCACATATACTTCTTCCTTCGGCACACCATTCAAAAAGGCACTCTTAACATCCATTTGGTATAATTTGAAGTTCAGAAAATAAGTAATTCCAAGTAAGAGTCTAACCGATTCCATTCTTGCTACAGGAGCAAAACTTTCACCAAAATCCACTCCTTCCACCTGAGTGTACCCTTGTGCAACCAATCGAGCTTTATTTCTGATTATATTTCCATTTTCATCAGTCTTGTTACGATACACCCATTTAGTTCCAATGATCTTCGCATTCGCTGGTTCAGGACAGAGATACCAAACTTTGCACATGTCAAATTGCATGAGTTCTTCTTGCATGGCAGCTATCCAATTTTCATCCGTGAAAGCTTCTTTAACATTTTTTGGCTCAATCTTGGATGTGACGCATACCAAGGCTTTATTTGATAGCAATTTTATGTAGTCCAGTTTCTTTCCACGAGTTTTCAACCCATCGTGCAGGCTTCCAATGACATCTTCATCAGAGTGAATTCTGTGAACTTGAACTGCTTCATGATTGCTTTTTTTCTCGCTATTCACTTCTTCTGACTCTGTGACTTGCATTTCCTGTTCAACTACATTCTCATGGACATCTTCACGAACAGGTTGAAGAATATCAGCTTCAGTCGACTTTATTTCTGGAACTGCAATCACCTCATCATCAAATCTCACATTGACTGACTCCATGACAATTCGAGTTTTCTTGTTGAAGGCTCTGTATGTTGTACTATCAATTGCATATCCGAGAAACATTCATCCTTCTCCTCTATCATCCAACTTTCTCAAGTGTTCTCTGTCATTCAGTATATAGTAGACACATCCAAATATGTGAAAGTGTTTCACATTTGGTTTTCTTCCTTTCCATATTTTATATGGAGTTCTTGTCATGTTTGGCCTTACATAAATTTTGTTAGCTATGTAGCATGCAGTATTCATAGCTTCTGCCCAGAATTTTTCAGGAACATCTTTAGCCTTCATCATGGTTCTCATCATTTCTTGAAGAGTCTTGTTTTTTCTTTCAACCGCTTCATTCTACTGAGGTGTGTATGGAGCTGAGAACTGATGAGCTATTCCTTCAAGATCACAGTAGGATTCAAATCCCATGTTTTTGAACTCTGTTCCACGATCACTCCTGATCTGCTTAACATATTTCTGCTTTTCTCGAGTGATTTTGAGAATTATTAGTTTGAAAGCTTCAAATGCATCAACTGTACTTCTCATAAAATCTATCCATGTGTATCTTGAGAAACCATCAATGATAACAAGAACATATTTTTTCTTCCCAAAGTTCTCGGTTTGAAGAGGTCCCATGAGATCCATGTGCAACAAATCAAGAATCTCATTTGTTGTAACAACAAGAACTTTCTTATATGAACTGTGAGGTTGCTTGCAACTCATACACAGTCCACACAATCCAAGATGGTTTACCTTCATCTTTGGAATACCAACAATGATTTCATTTTCAATCAGATTCTTCATGTGCCTAAAGCTTGGATGTCCCAACTTCTGATGCCAGACTTCAACATTACTGGTTCTTGACAACATGTTCCTATGAATGTTCTCCACCAGATAACAATTATCTGATGACATCTTTCCAATCAGAAATTGTTCTCCTTTATTTAGAACAACATATGTGCTCTTTTTAAATTTGTCATCCATTCCTTGATCAAATAGTTGACTGATACTCACCAGATTTGCTTTCAGTCCCTCGACTAGAAACACATTTTTAATTTAGGTATGCAAAGTATAGATAGATCTCCACAAGCTACAACTCGAGCTTTAACACCATCACCAAAGGTTACAGTTTAGCCTTTCACTGGCTCAAGATTAGTTATGATTTTCTTGTTACCTGTCATATGCATTGAGCAACCACTGTCGAAGTACCACGCATCCTCAGTCTCTGCTAGAAGTGTTGTGTGAGCAACATATCCTCTGAAACTCATATCTCTTTCATTGAACTGAAACCTATCCTAATACTGGTTCCTTCTTCCTCCTTCGTTTGATCTATTGAACTTTCTTACCATTCTAAACCTATCTTCTTTCAACTTTCTGCAATATGGCCTTATGTGTCCTGGAGCCTCACAATAATGACAGAACCGAGTAATTGTTCTTCCAGATGTTCTTGTTCATGTTCTTAATTTCTGAACATTTTGCCCGGCAGCTCTCTAAACTTTAGCTTCATCTTTATGCTTGACTAAGTGATAGATTCGGGTCATTAATCTATCAACAAATTTATATATGAATTACGAAGATACAAATAAAAAAGCGTTTGAACTCTCATAAATAAATTCCAAGTATTTCTTTGGGAAATCGACCTATTTTCCTCCTTCGATGATCATACATCAATCTCGCCCTTCTGAACGTCACCAAGCAGCTTTGAGCCTGCAAAACAACACCGGAGGAGCGGGGAGGGTTCCTCCGGGAAGACACTCTGACGCTCAAGTCAGTCTTCAGGCCAGAATGAAAATGAAGGTATATTTGCTTCAGCAAAGCTTGCAGCAAAGGAATGTAAGGTGATAGAAAAGCGTACCTCTCTGCTAATGAAAAATGCTAGATATGTATAATGAAGCTAGGAGTGAGGGTACAAGAGTAATTACCCTTTAGTTATAAGGTCAGAATAGTCTTCTAATGAGAGACAAGTCAGTTAGGCTAAGAGAGTTAGTTATGATTATTTGGTCCCCACCGTGGGCCCCATGGTCACGCTTTTTATGCTTCTCTCAAGAGTTCTGAGAGAGGGTGTAATTCCCACAGGAAAGGGTAGGGATCTGCTACTTCTCGGTGTGGATCCCTCCAGGAATTAGGTCCTGTGATCAGATCCTAAAATAGGGTCTGAAGCTAGGCTGGCATCTGCTCCATTGTTCGATAATAGTTGGCAGGTCACTCCCTATCAACTTAGCACTTCCTCACTAAGGAGAAGTGGCATCAGCATCTCATGCCCCTCAAGGTACTCCCTAAGTAAGTCGTGAAGGATATTCTCCTCCCATGTATCCAATTTAGGAAGTTCATAAACAGGCTTTTCTACCCTAGGAATGGTGTAGAGGGGTATATCGGGAATGTCCCAAGAATTTGGAGAAGGAACGCCTACAGTCAGATACTGGGGGTGCCATTTCCTATCTATAGACTCATATTGGCCATAAAATCTATAAAACCAACCGGGGAGGGATAAATACAGATGGTACCCACGGTGATTTCACTCATGGGACCTATAGAAAAGGGAGGCCGGGTCCTCTACACCATCTAAGGTGGCAGCCATAAAAAAGAAAAGAACTCTACGAAAAGAAGCGGGATTTAATTGATTGAGGGGAATGTTGTACAATTCTGCTAAGCGAGTAAGAAAATGAGGGATAGGAAACCTTAAACCCGCCTGTAATTGACGAAGCCAAAAGGTTTTATGACCAACCTTAGGAAACAATGGGCGCTCGCTGGACTCAGGAATATCTATAGTGAACCCTCTAGTGTCCCCTAATTGGCTCAAAATCAAACCTAATTCATAACAAAACAAGGAAGAGAATAAAGCCTCAGAAGTTCCATCTACTCATTCAAAAGAATGATAATGGACGAAAAGGGATCATCACAGGCTCAAAAATGGACTACAGCCTCCGCTAAAGTATAACATTTTTTTATCATCACAATACTTCTTGAAAGAAGGATTGTTCAACAGGATGACTACACCCCACTGATTATCAGAGAGGAACGTCTCAAGCTGCAAAGATTTAACCACTTTTCTCGTCGGAGAAGATGACTGGATAATGCAGAAAGCCTTCTCTATTTATAGAGAGAAAAATAGCAGGAGAATTGACAATCTGGATAAATCCAAATAAAATTAAGGGCCAGGGATGTGCAATGTTTCATCTCCCGGAGGTAAAGACATCATTACGCCTCACGTAATAATGACCAGTGCACAGGTGACAAGATGGCTCTGCTCTTCAAGATTATCGAGGACGCCATGTCAAACATGGAATCTCCAAGAATCGTTCCAGGGACCTGGGGGGAGTAGTTGATAGGGAGTGACCTGCCAACTATTATCGAACAATGGAGCAGATGTCAGCTTGGCTTCAGACCCTGTTTTAGGATCTGATCATAGGACCTAATTCCCGGAGGGATCCGCACCAAGAAGTAGCAGATCCCTACCCTTTCCTCTGGGAATTACACCCTCTCTCAGAACTCTTGAGAGAAATATAAAAAACGTGACCATGGGGCCCAGGGTGGGGACCAAATAATCATAACTAACTCTCTTAGCCTAACTGACTTGTCTCTCCGGTGTTGTTTTGCAGGCTCAAAGCTGTTTGGTGACGTTCAGAAGGGTGTGATTGAGGTATAGTCATCGAAGGAGGAAAAGAGGTCGATTCACCAAAGAAATACTTGGAATTTATTTGAGAGAGTTTAAACGCTTTTTTATTTGTATCTTCGTAATTCATATATAAATTTGTTGATGGATTAATGACCCGAATCTATCACTAAGCTTGTGGACCCATATCCCAGACCAGACTTATCACTTGCCACTTTTCCAGCTCCCATAATTTCGTCCAGTTTTTCAGTTCCAGAATTCATCATCTTCATCAGCTTCATAAGATGATTTGTTTCATTTACTTTTGTGCTCCTTTTCCTTTGAGCTCCAAAAGTTGATTCTGTAGTTCATTATTTTCCATAATCAACTTATCAAGTTCCTCTTTAACTTCTTTGAGCTCTTTCATGAGATCATTGTTCAATTCAGCCACTAGGAAGCACTTGTCATTCATCTCCTTGTAGGCATTTGTGACAAGTTGTTATGCATCCAACTCTTCTTCACTGTCTTCTTTTTCTTCATGTCCTTCTTCAAGATTGTGTTGTTCATGTTCTTGATTTCAGCTTTAACAATATAAGCCTTTCTAGAATAGTTGGATTTATCTTCAGTTCCACTGTCATCACACTCTTCCTCATCACTATGAGTTGCTCTGTAGGATTTGTTTCCCTTTTTCTTCAGATTTGCACACTCCGGTTTGATATGACCTTTACGACCGCATTCATGACATATAATATCTTTGTCATGCTCATTTTCGCTCTTCTTCCCAGAGTTTTCACCTTTATTTCTTCTAGAGTCGAAGCGCTTGATTGTCTTGTTGAACTTCTTAGTGAGCAATGCAAGTGACTCTACAAAGTCCTCTTCACTCGCTTGACTATTCTGAATTTTCATTAAAGACTTTCCACCAGCCACAAAAGCAACGCTTTTCTTTCTAGGAGCATCCTCTTCACACATTCCCATTTCGAAAGTCCTAAGAGATCCAACTAGTTCATCGAGAGACATCTGAGATAAGTCTCTTGCTTCTTCAATTGCAGCAACTTTGAAATCAAACCTTCTAGGAAGAGATCTCAAGACTTTTCTAACCAGTTTCTCTTGTGACATCTTTCCACCAAGATTAAAGCACTCATTTGCAATAATCTTCAGCTTTGCATGAAAGTCTGATACACTTTCATCTTCTTCCATCTTTAACATCTCAAACTTGGATATCAGTTGCTGAAGTCTTTGAGCTTTGACCTGAGTACTTCCTTCATAGGCATTCTGCAACGTTTCCCATACTTCTTTTGCAGTGGAACAGGTTGAAATAAGATTAAAATTATCAAGATCTACAGAGGAAAGTATTGCATTCAACGCCTTCTAATTCATCCCAGAAACTTTGTCATCCTCAGCACTCCATATCTCCATGGACTTTGTCTTCCCTTCAGTATCTTTGGGCTCAGTCCATCCTTCTACGGTAGACCTCCATGCCTTTTCATCAACAGATCTGATGTAGGCAGTCATCCGAACTTTCCAATAATTGTAGTTTTTACCGTCCAAAATCGGTGGCCCTTTGGAGGATCATCCATCTCTCAGTAACTCCATCAGAGTTAGCACAACTTAGCACAAACTCCCAATGATCAAAATAAGCACAACCAACTTAATGAAAAACCTGCTCTGGTGCCAATTGAAATTGCTATATTGTGCGATTTATATGTTCTTTACTATGTTCTTAAAAATATACTTAACACAAGAACAAAATTATGAACTGAAAATAAAGAACATAGGAGTTTGGTAACTCAGTTCAGTGATAGACACATACATCTGGGGGACAAATCCGAGAGAGAATCAATTCACTAATATGAAGCAGAGAAGTAGATGACTTACACAAAAAGGATATCACCTTATGACACCTAAACTTCTGTTTACAACTCATTTTTGTGTGTGAATTGAATTACGAGAGGCACTCATAATCGAACTTCAGCTATCGGCAGATAGCACCCGTCCTACCCTCGAATATGAAAGGAATAACAAACTCTGAGACACAATTCAGAATCTCAACAATAAAACTAAGAAGTAGTTTTATTGTACACACACACTACCCCAAGAACACAGAAACTTGCAGATGCAAGTAAGCAGAAATTCACAATCAATCTGTCAAGAACGGCGGAGCTTCAAAGTGCAGATCTTCTACTTTATGTACTTCACCAAATATGGAAATAAGATTAGCTCTAGGAGACCTCTGCATATCTTCTAATATATGGGAAATATCTTCAACAATATCTTCTCCATATATCCTTTCATATTTATCCAAATAATAATAATTGAATAAATAAACTTGCATGGAATTTGTAACGCAGCGAAAAACCATCTTCACATAAATAGTCAATCCAATATATATGGTTTGCATCCATCCATGCAACAACAAAGATTTAATATTAAAGTATATATTTAAAATAGTTTCTTTATGTATAAAATTGTCACTAAATCTATAGGCATATTAAATATGCCCACGATGGACATTGTTGCATTACTCATTTAATAAAATACACTAGATATGGATTTACGGTTGGATTTGCCTAATTGTTGACTAGATATTTTTTTCCAAGAATTTTCTATTTTGATTTTATGCGGTTTCATGTAAGATGACCAACATAAATATCGTAAAATGATTCCATGCAGGGTTTACAATTTGAGACTAACGTAGATTCCTTGTTAGATTTTTTTTTTTAATTTTTTTTAGTACGACACTTATAAAGTCATATAAATACACTTAAAATGACTTGTAGATAATTTGCAATTATAAATACACACTAAATTGATAGTCTTGAATGTATTAGTAACTAAATTCAATATAAACTTAAACTCGATAGTAGTCATTCACTTTTAAGAGTTACTAATATTGTAAATTTGAATCTACTCTTAAGAAATGAACCGGAAAAAATAAATGGGAATAAAAAAAAGGAATAAAGAGATCTAGGAAAGGAAGGGGTATTGCTTTTTCATGTTTGACTTTCTCTCTTTCTTGGCCATCAAGGTGCAGCTTGCAGCCTTGAAATTTCTCGTGAACTAAGAAAAGCTTTTTTATTATTATTATTATTATTTATTTATTTTCCTTTTCTTGCAGAAACTTTAAATTCAACATAATTTTATACTTTGGGATTCATGCTTTCAATAATTATTATTGTTTTTGGTCACGTTACATTTGACTGCCTTATGTAAGTTTCTTAATGAACACGATTTGGGATATAACTTGTCTTTTATCAGCCTAGATTCCATCCATTTTAATATCTTAATAATACTTTTTTCATGATTCTAGTCTCTAGACAGTTATAGACAAAATGTTGGTCAAATATACTAATTTTATTTCTATAATACTACCTCCATCTCACCCACTTAATCTCATTTCCAAATGGCATAAGAACCAAGAAAAATGGGGATATGTGGATATAATTAATTCTGAGGAGAGAGAGTTAATTGTAACCAAGTATTATTTGTCAATTTAGAAAATGAGACTAATAAGTGAGACGGACCGAAACGGCAAATGAGACTAAGTCAATGAGATGGAGGTAGTATTATTTTTTGTAAAAAAAAGTCTCATTCTTGATATTAATAGTCTAGTCAATTTTATATCATTAAGTGTCAGAACCATTGAAATTAAGACAATATGAAATGGTATTATTGTACACATATGTGCATACATTAGAATCAAAATTATGCATGTACCTAAGTAATTTAGTAAGATAATGCAGACGGAATTCAACATAATACTCGTTAATTACCAACCAAGGCAAACATTTTGGTTGCTGAACAATGTGAACAAATAATTAATTATTAATCATTGTGTCGACAAAAATTTTCAAAATTTGTACATTTATGACTTCTGGAGTCTAGTAGTCAATCACAGCTAATTAAAGCATGTACATATATATATGGTAAATAATAGTCGCAAATTTTTTTGGAGGAAATAATAGTCTCAACTAGATTAACTTGATTAAATATTTTGGAAAATGATGGCCTTGGCAATAAATTCGGAATGTTTCAACCCAAAAAGGAGTTTGTTTTCCCATAATTTCTTTTGTTTTTTACACATCTTAGAATATGTTTTTATGAAAATGGATGTGTGACTTGATGAGTAACGTACAATTATTCTATTTTTTTTCTTAGCTAAGTAACGTACAAATATTCTGTCTTGCCTTCAATTTACGCGGTATATTGATATGCATTGGAAGAAATTAAAATCTCTACATTGTACAAAAATTTATCCCTTTTTTCTTCTCCGAAGAGAAAATAAAAGAAATTATTTTGAAAGTGTTCTGCAAATCAAATATTAATCTCAAGCATGGACATGTATAGCACAACCGCACATTAGAGTAATTTATAGTCACTATTAGATTTTCCCTACCTATCTAGGGTATACTTAATGTGTTCGCCGCTGATGTAGCAATGTCACGTCAATAATGTCGCATTTATAGTCTAATTATAATTTAATTTATTTTTTGGCAAAATTTACTTTTATAAGCTATATTAATAATAATTTTCCTTAATGCAACCCGTCACATTCTATCCGGTTAGTTATCTATGGTTGGTTCAATGTTTTGGTGGTTATACATCGAGATTTGAAAGCTCATTTCCTTCACAATCTTGGTTTTCTTCAAGAGATCTATTATTGGGGAAAAACATTTATACTACAGTTTGGATATGTGTTGTATGGGTTCTTTGGAAATAGAGGAATAATATGATCTCCGAGCATGCTCATTGAAATGAGTAGACTATCGCGGATGAAATCAAAAGTAGACTTTGGACTTGGGGAGTGATGAGAAGGGCTTTCATGTGCATCCTTTAAAGATTGACAGATAGTTCTTTGGGAGTTCTTCATCTCCTATTGTTAATTGTTTTGTAATTTTTTCGAGTACTTCGCCTTTAATCTTTAATTATGTAATAAAATCTTTTTCTTTGATTTAAAAAAAAATTCTTTAAAATGTTATTACTACATTAATCGTGAGCAAATTAAATATACATGCGGGAGAAGAGTCTCCGTTCTATCTTGCTTAGGTTAATTAATTACATGAGTAGATTTAAAGAATATTCACAAACCAAATTTTAAAAATCCTAAATACCCCGACCAAAAAGCTATTCACACCGTTTAGCATCGGCGAACATGTGGACGAGAGTGGTCCCATAACAGAATTCATTTCGAGATGCCACGTGTACAAAAAAATATTCTCCATCAAAGACTAAAGAAAAAGAATAATTAAAAAAGAAGAAGAAAAGAAGTGAAAGCATGGCAAAGCACACGTGTTGAGTTCGGTGTATTGTCTCAAAGTATAGGGTTCGAACTATTAATTCAAACATAGGTGTTACGCCTACGATTACTAGGTATCGCATTTTCTTAACTCAGAATATTTAAAATTACCCCTTTAAAAATTTTTATGTAAAAATTACCCTTTTAAATGAAGTAATGTAAAAACTACCCTTTCAATTATTTTAATGTGTTATGGGTCCCACATTTTATGTTTAAAAACTACCACCACAATTCAATTATGGGTGAATGATGAATGTGAGAGGTGACGGCTCACAATTTTTTTTTCTTCTTGTTATAATTACCATTATGAACAGTATTACTATTAAATTTATTGCTTTATGCATGCATGCGTGAATGGGCACGATTTGACTGTTTTTTTGGTACAAATAATTCATCTCTGATATCACAGACGAAACAGTATTGGTATCCTATGTCAACCACACCGAAAACTGAATATATACAACAACTCATACAACGCAAAATTGCAAATAGAATTCAGAAAAAAAAAAGACCAATTCACCAAAAAAATTGTTCTTAGAAGAAGTAAACAAAGCTGAGCCGAGGAAGAGGAAGAAGAGGAAGAGGAAGTAAACCACATTGCTTCATCGCGTTTCCGAATTATTCAACAATATAGGTAATCGTTTAATATCGAATTTAATTGAATTTTCATAACATGTCGTATTTATGAAAATGAAATTATATGTCTAGGAATCAGTATATAGAATTATTTTGAAAATTAATTGATTATTATTTTGATTTATTAATTGATTTATTTTGAAAATTAATTCCCTTATGTGATTTAATTCAAAATTATTAGAAATTTGTAGTGTTTGTAACTTTAAAATATATATTTAGGTTAAGGAAAATAAAAGAAAATTTTGGGCATAGCCGGCCGGTCAATCGGACGCCGGAAAACCGCCGTCCGGTCACGTATTCCGGTCGCCGGAGAAATCAGTTTTCCGGCCACGGGATGGACCGGCCGGCTATGTCCAAAAATTTCTCTTTTTTTTCTAAGTATGGATAATTAATCACATGTATTTTGTAATTTTATTATTTCGTTTATTAATTTTTGTTTGAAATTAATTGATTATTATTTTGTTTAAATTAATTCTCTTATGTGATTTAATTCGAAATTATTAGAAATGTGTAGTGTTTGTAACTTTGAAATTTATATTTATGTTGACGAAAATAAAAGAAAATTTTGAGCATAGCCGGCCGGTCAATCGGACGCCGGAAAATCGCCGTCCGGTCACGTATTCCGGTCGCCGGAGAAATCACTTTTCCGGCCACGGGATGGACCGGCCCGCTATGCCCAAAAATTTCTCTTTTTTTTCTAAGTATGGATAATTAATCACATGTATTTTGTAATTTTAGTATTTCGTTTATTAATTTTTGTTTGAAATTAATTGATTATTATTTTGTTTAAATTAATTCCCTTATGTGATTTAATTCGAAATTATTATAAATTTGAAGTTTTTGTAACTTTAAAATTTACATTTATGTTGAGGAAAATAAAAGAAAATTTTGGGCATAGCCGGCCGGTCAATCGGACGCCGTAAAACCGCCGTCCGGTCACGTATTCCGGTCGCCGGAGAAATCACTTTTCCGGCCACGGGATGGACCGGCCGGCTGTGCCCAAAAATTTCTCTTTTTTTCTAAGTATGGATAATTAATCATATGTAATTTTTAATTTTAGTATTTCGTTTATTAATTTTTGTTTGAAATTAATTGATTATCATTTTGTTTAAATTAATTCCCTTATGTGATTTAATTCGAAATTATTATAAATTTGTAGTTTTTGTAACTTTAAAATTTATATTTATGTTGAGGAAAATAAAAGAAAATTTTGGGCATAGCCGGCCGGTCAATCGGATGCCGGGAAACCGCCGTCCGGTCACGTATTCCGGTCGCCGGAAAAATTACTTTTTCGGTCACGGGATGGACCGGCCGGCTATGCCCAAAAATTTCACTTTTTTTTCTTAGTATGGATAATTAATCACATGTATTTTGTAATTTTATTATTTCGTTTATTAATTTTTGTTCGAAATTAATTGATTATTATTTTGTTTAAATTAATTCCCTTATGTGATGGATTAAATCAGTATATACATGTGATGTTCCTAACGGAAATAGTATATATTTATGTGTTTAATTTATTGATTTTATATTTATTTGTAATTTTTATTAATTAAGTTGTAATTATTTGACTACAGATGACTGAGATCTACGTCCGTCGTGGAAGCCCTCTCCGCAAATTGCATACCGAACCCTGGCATCACCTCGTAAGCCCAGATCATAAGTGCCCATACCAGCCCATAAATGTGATACTTCCTAGACCTCGCCTGAAACATCCTCAAGTAGTACTGCAAGGTCTTGTAGGAGTACGCACCCCAAGGAAAAGAATTGAACTCATCAGTGTCGTCGATCAACTCCCACAACCACTGGTGGGGTGGAGCCTGCCCGTCATGACCGAGGATAAAACAATTGGCCATCAATAAGTTTGCCAACTTCAATCGAAGTTGCCCGTCTGGATCATTCTCAGACGTGAGTGTTCCCAACTGGGAGTGCAACAGTGCCGCCTTCTGACCATGGCCACCACAGACGTCTTGAAAAAAACGGGATGTCCTTGGCTCCCTCTGAATCCTGGGATCAAAATCAGTAGGGCCAAATCTCAACCCCGTGATCAGAGCGTGATCCTGAACGGTGTACTCTACGTACTGGCCCCTAATGTGGAACCAAATACCCACCTCCGTCACGACAGCTCGAGATAACACGGAGTGGAGCAGGGGTTTACTGTTCTGCCCCGGCTCCAAATCGAGCAAATGTCCGAAAGGTCCCAACTGAAACTCATCGACCAATTCACCACCTCGATATGTCTCGCTCAGTGCCAACTTTATATCTTCCAAGATTTTAACCCTATAATAGTTGCCGACATCAAATCTCCGGTTGATCAAACTGCTTCTACGGTACCATGGCGCCGGAGAATCCTGTAAAAAAAATTAAATTAACCAACCGATTATTTACATAATTAATTAATTTAAATAAAATAATAATCAATTATTTTCAAAAAAAATTAATTAACGACTTAATAAAATTACAAAAAACATGTGATTAATTATACATACTAAGAAAAAATAGAGAAATTTTCGGGAATAGCCGGCCGGTCATTCGGATAGCCGGAAAAGTGCTTTTTCCGGTGACCGGAATATACGACCGGACGACGGTTTTCCGGCGTCCGATTGACCGGCCGACTATGCCCAAAATTGTCTTTTTTTTTTCTCAACCTAAATATAAATTTTAACATTACAAACACTACACATTTCTAATAAATTCGAATTAAATCACAAAAGGGAATTAATTTAAATAAAATAATAATCAATTATTTTCAAAAAAAATTTAATTAACGACTTAATAAAATTACAAAAAACATGTGATTAATTATACATACTAAGAAAAAGTAGGAAAATTTTCGGGCATAGCCGGCTGGTCATTCGGATAGCCGGAAAAGTGCTTTTTTCCGGCGACCGGAATATACGACCGGACGGCGGTTTTCCGGCGTCCGATTGACCGGCCGACTATGCCCAAAATTTTCTTTTTTTTTTCTCAACCTAAATATAAATTTTAACATTACAAACACTACACATTTCTAATAAATTCGAATTAAATCACAAAAGGGAATTAATTTAAATAAAATAATAATCAATTATTTTCAAAAAAAAATTAATTAACGACTTAATAAAATTATAAAAAACATGTGATTAGTTATACATACTAAGAAAAAATAGGGAAATTTTCGGGCATAGCCGGCCGGTCATTCGGATAGCCGGAAAAGTGCTTTTTCCGGCGACCGGAATATACGACCGGACGACGGTTTTCCGGCGTCCGAATGACCGGCCGACTATGCCCAAAATTTTCTTTTTTTTTTCTCAACCTAAATATAAATTTTAACATTACAAACACTACACATTTCTAATAAATTCGAATTAAATCACAAAAGGGAATTAATTTAAATAAAATAATAATCAATTATTTTCAAAAAAAAATTAATTAACGACTTAATAAAATTACAAAAAACATGTGATTAATTATACATACTAAGAAAAAATAGAGAAATTTTCGGGCATAGCCGGCCGGTCATTTGGATAGCCGGAAAAGTGCTTTTTCCGGCGACCGGAATATACGGCCGGACGACGGTTTTCCGGCGTCCGAATGACCGGCCGACTATGCCCAAAATTTTCTTTTTTTTTCTCAACCTAAATATAAATTTTAACATTACAAACACTACACATTTCTAATAAATTCGAATTAAATCACATAAGGGAATTAATTTAAACAAAATAATAATCAATTAATTTCAAACAAAAATCAATAAACGAATTAATTTCTAATTAAATCATAACAAATAATACAATTTAAATTCATAACAAAAAATTAATACTACATTCGCCGGAAAACATACCGATATTCGTCGTGGTATTACTTCGACGGAGATTCCCGATTCGTTTTCCGGCAAGACAAAGTGGTCGTTTTCGATTACGTATTGTGACCCCATTACTCCGGTGAGGTTGTATACTTGAGGGCAGCCGGAGTTGTTAGTTGCTCGTTATTCGGCTCGGTTGGGAGAGTAGGGAGAAGAGAGTGCCGGTGGAGAGTGTTATGTCGGGTGGAGAGGATTTCTTGAGGGAAGCCGGTGGAGAGAGTATTATTTGAGATTAGAGTTTTTTTAGATATTAAAGAGAGTAGAAAGAGTAGTATGGGTAGGGTTGGGGTTTGGGTTTCTTTGCATGCATACCCTTATAAAGGAATAAGACATAGATGATGTTGCATGGGGTGGGGCGGTGCTTCGACATTTACTAGGTGGGGGTTTTTGTTTGGTTTTGTTTGTTTGATAATTATAATAGAATAAGAATCAATTCCCTTATCATAAGAAAACAAAAAAAAAGGCTTTTGACCGGCACATTTTCGGAGGGAGCCGACAGCTCCAATTTTAATAAGTCATGTGGGCCCATAAAAATCAAGTATTTTATTGCTTAAGGGTAATTTTACCAATATTGAATTTATAAGGGTACTTTTACAATTAATGTATATTTTGGGGCATAAAAACCGAAGCGCCCTTTTATGTTCTTTATTTTATTTTATTTTATTTATTATACTCTCTCCGTCTCACTTCAATTGTCTCACTTTCTTTTTTAGTCCGTCTCACTTCAATTGTCTCATTTCCTTTTTAGTTTGTTGCATATCATGAATCATGATGCATAAAAGCATTGACCTACTAATATTTATTACACAAATACCATACCTTAATTCACATATAAAAAATAAATGAGACAATTGATATGAGACAGAGGGAATAACATTTATTTTAGACTTGTTAGATGTTTTGGGCTCGTGTGTACGCATACCGACATACGTAATGAATTCAAATTAATAGTTCGTTTTTTTTTTTTTTTTTTTTTCTTGGGATGGAAATCATTAAGAATCTTGAAGTACGATCTACCTGAGATGCAATTTTACATTCTACACTAAAATCTCTATAAATTAATAATATTGGGACCATGAAATTTTATTAATTTAAAGAGATATTAATAAATTGATAAATTAAAATTTTATTTATTAAAATAGAGACTTTTTATATTCAACAAATTTAGTATATATGCATTGAAAATAAATGAATTCGTATATGTTTCATTGATTATATTTATATATTAACCGATTTTTTATAACTAATTAAATATATTTATGTATAATATCAGTTCATTGTATACTATTAACTACTACCTCCATCTCATATAGTTAGTTCACTTTGCTTTATTGACTTTTTCAGCACGCATTTCCACCGAAACCTAGTACGGGTTTTAAAATATAATTTTGAAGTTTTTTTTTTACGGGATAATATGAGTGTCATAGTATCCCGTAAAAAAAAAATACTTTAAAATTATGTTTTAAAACCCGTACTAGGTTTCAGTGGAAACGCGTGCCGGAAAAGTCAATAAAGCAAAGTGGACTAACTATATGAGATGGATGTAGTATTATATTCATGAACGCATGTTTCAATTCATTGAAATTATTTAAATATACGTGTTTACATTAATTCATTGCACTTAAATAACTATTATAGCTAATTAAATATATTTATGCATGATGAATGAAACACATAATATATAAATCTCAATATGGAAATAAAATAATTCATCACACCCAACCATGTCTTCTCATCTAAAAGACATCGCAAAATCAGCCATGAATGATCATGCGTAAAGCATAAGTATAATAGAAACCATTCCGCATGCACTCAAAAGATTTATAAGAGTGGATTGATGAAATCCAATTAGATTTAAATTTTAAGAAAAATCAAGTAATTCATATTTTAGCAAATTACCAAAATATTTATAAATTATTAATTTAGAGTTTTAATGGGACCTAATATTTATAAAGGGGTTTTTTGAAAAATTATTATCTTATTATCTTATCGAATTTAATGATTTTTGACAAAGGCCCAAGTCGGGACCGGAAGATTTTATTATTTTAGAAAAGTTATTAATTTATATAGTATTAATTTATAGAGGTTTTACTGTATATTTTTCTAAATGAATGTATATAAGGGTGTTTTAGGAAAACTATCACTTAATATTAAGTTTGTCACTACTCCTTACAAGTATAAAACCATAAATACCCAAGTGAAATGTATTCACCTCTTTGGAGGTATAGTGAACGTATTTTGTTGGCATAACCACTATAAAATTTGTATGTCTAGCTTATTTGAATTGCTCAACTGTTATCATTCAAACATTTGATCAAATTAACATATTCACTACCTTCGTCAATAAACATAAATTTGTAAATATACATTAATCTGATAATCGCGCACACATACTTGACGTATTAAGTTAAGAAAAATACTTTTGATATAAAACAAGTATAATTAGGCATACGCATTCCATACGTCTCAGACAATCGATAGTTGTTCATTTGACCAGGTGTTATATAGTTAGAATGATACTCTCTCCGCCTCACTATAACTGACTCATTTTCCTTATTAGATTATCTCACTATGATTGACCCATTTTCTTTTTGAAAAATAATTAACTCTTAAATGGTATAATTAGTAAATTTCTTATTATACTTAACTTTCTATAGTTAAATTTTATCATGCACTCACTTTTCAACACGTATCCCAATATAATTTAAATTCTAAAATTTAAATTATCATAACTTGATCGTTTATTCTCATATTTTTATAATTTTTTATACTAAATTAAAGGTATTGATATGTTCTTTCATTTAAGATTTGACATCAATATGTTTTAATGCATCTATGATGCTCTGGTTTTAAAATATGTCTAAATACATAAACAACACTACATCCCTACACATAATATACTTTACACACTAATCATTTATGTCTTAAGTTCCATACCGAAAAAAAAGAGTCGATCATAGTGAGACAGAAATAGTAGTTATCAATTCATTAGTCAATATCGGTACTGACATTGCTTATTTAACTTTCGTCAGACAGTATTGTATACTCAAGTAAATTCGAAGAAATTGCAAAAAGTGAAAATATATAAAGCAGAGTTATTCCTATGATTTGAATATTAGTTTATTTTTGTCAAGTTGAATTATACTCAATTCTTTAAGCAATAATATCCGCACTCTACATGCAAGTTAGGCAACTCTAGTCTTTTATGTGTTTGCAAAATTCTTATAGGAGTATATTTTTTTTCCCCCTTATATTACTCTTTTTTTTCCTCCTTATTTTACTCAATTTTATATGATTGTTTTGACGTGGCTTCAAACGTGCATGGATTGTATAATTAAATAAGTCTTCCGTAAAAAGGAAAAAGAATAACCAATGCTTTATCTATAAAGTCTCTTTGAAATATTATATATACCTAATATCTAAATGCAGAGTAATATTTCAATGCCTACCGTGGGCATGTTTAATATACTCACGGATGACGTGATATTAGAATATTGATACGAGAATATCTCGTATATATCTCGTATTATTAGAGATTATCCTTTATATTTATTGTTTAGATTATAGTATATCTTTTCCATATTTGTTTAGGGTTTTATTGTTATAAATAGGGGTCTTATAGGAGAATGTAGGGATATCAATAATTAATCAAATCAAAGTTATCTTTCTTTTACTTTCGTCCATTTATTTTCTTGCACAAGTTTTATTTTCATCAAACCCTAGAAGGGTTTGATTGTTCTTCTTGGCGTGAACGACGAGCTCGATCTCGTGTCTGCCTTCTGTTCTTCCCGGCGTGAACATCTCGTTCATCGTCGTTTGATAAGGACTCCTAAACAAATATGGAAAATATATACTATAATCTAAACAATAAATATAAAGGATAATCTCTAATAATACGAGATATATACGAGATATTCTCGTATCAACTCCCCCTCCCTTAAAAACCTTCTTGTCCACAAGGAGGTAAAGACAACACGCAGCAACCCCTTCCATTATGTACGTAAGCGCAACATGCTTATCCGATTCCCCTTCTTGCCGGAATGATTAAATGGAACGTTCGCATACAAACAAAATGGTGATCCCAAACTGATAATTCAACGATGTCCTCCATAGCCACTTGCGTCCACTTATCATCCAATTTCTTTCGCTTTGCATTCCTAATCGAACTCAACTTCTCCGTCCACATAGTCATCACACCCGCTAGCAAAGACGGACAGTTTAGCTTAATATTGTGAAGGGAGGCAGCAATGTTGGGATACTTTGACCAAAAATCCCCCCTGTCACTCTCAACATTAAGCTCAGGAATTTCTTTCTTTAATAAAGCATGATTATTTCCAATGGCAATGTTACCCCGTCTCCCAACTGCAGCTTTCTTCTTCTTTGAAGAAGAAGAGGAATCTTGCAATATCTCCTCATCTCCACTGCGTTTTAAAGACGACACACAACTCCTAACGACCGGCTTCAGCAAATAATTACTAGAAGAATCCTCCGAATCAGAGTCGTCGGAATCTGATTCCGCCACAGCTTCTTCGTGCGCAAGCGAGTCAGCAACAGCCGGCGCAGTTGCTCCGTTAACGCCTTCTTTCTCCGGATCTAAAACCAAGCCCCCATAGTCCGAAGCAAGCGCTGTATATTGCGGAGACTCGGTTGAGGCCCAAAGAACGGAGGACAATGGCTGCCAATCACGGCACCCATCAGCCCAAATAAGCATACCCGCGTGCAAGTAACCCCACGCGTGATACTCTTGTAGCGCGGCGGTTGTGTACGGGCCCATAAACTGCTGATCCGCACCAAGAACGTACCAAGATGTAGGGTCTGGTCTTCTCGGCAGATTCGTCATGGACCATCGTTGCTCGGTCGCATCCAAACGAACCTCCATTCGGCGCATCATGGAGAGAAGCGACTCGATGGTAGCCTGCGGCGGTGCAGACGAGGATGATGGCGGTGTGCTGTGGTGGTAGTAGTCTGACTCATGAGTGTTGTAGCCCTGGTCCTGCAGCGGAGGCACGTACTGCGGTGGGCTGTAGTGGTAGTGGCGGCAGGCTGATGTGTGTGGGTGATATGACGCAGGAGTGTTGTATGGCCATGGCTGGAAGTTGCGGTTGTGATAGGAGTCGTCGTAACTCATCGAGTCCCATCCTCCGTCGTCGTAGCCCCACGTCGAAAGATATGCGTCTCCGCGGCTGCTCGACATGGATATCATGGCAATTAATTAGGAGATCGGTGGAGAAGAGAAAGAAGAAGGGTGAATCTTGCGCCGGAGACGGCGGCGGGAGATTTCACTCTCAATGAAAGCACCAATTGATAAGGAAAAGATCTCCCTATCAAGATCGTGAGAGCACCGACGGTTAAATTGTAGAAATTAAAGAAGAAAGTCGCAGAAGAGATCCCGTCGACAATCACAAATAAACATGCAGTAGATGAAAATAAAGAAAACGGCAAATAAGAAAGAAGATAAATTGATTTGATTAATTCTTGATTGATTCTATTCTCCTAATAAGACTCCTATTTATAATAATAAAACCCTAGACAAATATGGAAAAGATATATTATAATCTAAACAATAAATATAAAAGATAATTGCTAATAATACTAGATATATACGAGATTAATTCTCGTATCAAATATATAAGAAAATTAATAAAAATCCTACAAAAAACAATTAAACCATACTATAAAAAAACTAAATCTTAACATAAAAAGTTAAACCCTAAAAAGAAAAATTGCAGACGTGACACTGCCACATCACCGGTGGGCACATTAAGTATGTCCACCATGGGTAGGGGAGCATTTTTATCTAAATACATACTTTATGGAGATATTTACATAGAAATAGCACTGGTCAAATATTTCCATAAACTTCAACAATTTCACGCAACGCAACACAAAAAATTGCAAATATTAATTACATAGATCGTACACATTATATTGTCATGAAGTTAGTTAAAAGATTAGGCAAATTCCAACGAACTTAAGATTTCAGTTAAGGGAATTAATGCTTTTACTTGAAGAAATGAAAAAGGAAGTTTAAGAACTTGAATATCGAATGTCAGGATTTTTCTTTTATGGGTGTAGCTGTACTACACCCACCCCTCACAATACTATTATTTTTAATAATATAAAATATATTAATATAATATTTATACGTGAGAGGTGAGTATACTAAACCTACATGTACACAAGAATTTCCCTGAATGTCACATTTTTTAGCAAAAGGTGATGCAATACTTCGTGTGCACACTCAAGTCATATATAATACTTATCCGTCTCGTTCTACTAAATTCACTCTTAAATATATGTGAGATATAAAATAAAGAAACAAATATAATTGAACGGGACGAAGGGGAGTACTTAATTATGTCATTTCCGAAAAAGAAAAAAATACTCTTTCTAATTTTTCAGACCATGCATTATTTTCCTTTTGGACCATTCTTCAGACTATGCAATTTCAATTCATGTACACTACCCAAACATCATTTTTTATGATTTGACACTACCATTTCAATTTATTTACAAAAACATATTAACTTAACTCACCTTTATCATTAAAGTGGATCCCTTTCTACATGTAAAGTGGACGCCGATTTTTCACTAAGATCACACTCACCTAATATTTTTTAAAACTTGTGCTGGAGTAGACATTCATAATTTAGAGAATTGGGGGAAGGAGGAAGTACTCTATATCAATATATGTATTACTAATTCAGTGAAAAATATTATTTTGTGAAGTAACAACTATGTACATTATATATATATGTAACTCTTAAGTCGATCCACCCAAAATCTTGATTAATTGCCTTAAATCAATGAGTTGCAACAATCAAAAAGATTTTGTTTACGAAATGTACTATGTATAAAGGATGTTTGTACATGCAAATGTAGTAAAGTCAAATAACATCAAATTCATACTTCCTCCGACTCAGATATATTGAGTCATTTCTTATTAATATGTGAGGTATAAAATAATGAAAGGGGTCAATATCTCTGAGACATAGGAAGTACTATATTTAGGGGACCTTTATTTATTTATTTATTTTTATTTTTTTGCCAAAAGTTAAGATGCAATGTTTCTTACTTCTCTTATTAGAGTCAGTTTCGATGCATGCACCGATCAACCAAGAATCAATAAATACAATGTCTCTCGTGAAATCATAAGGAATGAAAAGAAGCATATTCTGCTCATAAAATAATACAAAGTCTCTCATGAATAATTTTGACTAAGGGCATATACAAAATTATTCTAAAATTCTAAGGGCGCTTATTTTGTGGGATAAGGGAGAATTGACTAATGTTATCCTCCATAATTTCATTTTTTATTTTATAGGATTGCAAATGAGTTTTGTCTCAATGTTCGATTTAGGCTCTCACATTTTTCATTAGATTTTGGACTAATCATGAGATATGAATCTCACCCAAACATATGTAATTACTCTAATCATATTTCAACTCGTGTTTTATTTCAAAATTTGTCAATTTTCAAATTAATCACAAACCCTTTAGAGATTGGATGTGCCATCCATAGCAGGTTAGTATTGAGTGCGGCGATGCTTGTTTTGTAAGCTCGTTTTGTTGTAGGGTACTCCGCGTACCCAACACTTCTTGGTTTCGTTATTAATATAATCTTTTTCCCGATAAAAAAATGGTCCCCTAAATATAGTACAAGCTGCTCTAACTTTGAATAGAGAGATGTATGCAGGATTAATAGCTCAATGTCCATTGTAGACAGACTTAATGTGTCTACAATTTACATGACAATGATATAAAGAAAAATACTATAATACTCTCTTCGTCTCTATCCATTTGGCATATGAATATTCAAAATGGGTGGTATAAATATGCAAATAGGCCAAATGGAGTGGGACATATGTAGTAAATATATACTCTAAAAAAAATAATAATAAACTTTATTAAAAAATTAAGCTTTACTCACAAAAATTGCAAACATGTACTGCCACACTAGCGATTGGCTCAGTAAATGTGCTTCATGGTAGGCAGTTGAGCGTTTCAAACGTATATATTTTTTGTTCTTTTTTTTTTTTACTCATGTATGACATCTTTGCTTAATTATAAATTCAATGTTTTATATTTTATTTGCATTCTTTAGATAGAAAACAGACAAATGACAAAAGGATGCGAACTAATAAAAATGAATTGGGACACACTTGGGTTAGCCAGAGGCACCGTGTGGCCGGCTAAAACACTGACACTTTTATTCGTGTAGATTATCACTTTTCTGTATAAAGATTGACATTTTTAAAAATTGACATTTTATTCATAAAATAATTATGTTAAAGATTGACACTTTTATTCGTATAGATTAACACTTTTCTGTATAAAGATTGACACTTTGACCCAGCCACACTATGTGGCCGACCTCACCCAAGTTTTTGTCAAATGAATTACTAATGTAAAAAAAATACAAATACGAAATGTTTAAACTTAATTACTAAAGTGGAAGCGGAAGGCAGGGATACTCTAATTTGTCGCCAGAATATAATAAGATTTGGAATACTACTAGTACTCTTATTTTTGTGTACTTGTATTTGTGTATGGTTGTAGTAAAAGAAATTCCATTCACATTCATCTTTGATTAGTTTAATTTTTATATGAATATTTGTTTAGAAATTAATGAATGAACCCGATGATTAAGGCGTATAAAACGGAGTCGCTTTTTTCAATATAAATATGTTACTTTATCGTACTTTGATTCAGATCTCAGTAATTTCTTTTCTTCTTTTGTTTAAAATAAACATTTTTCGGTTTTTAAATTATAACGTTATTCCGACCAAAGCCAGTAGTTTGCAAGATTCTGTGTTTCTGATTTTGCCTCCGGTTTTGACCATTAGTACACAGAAAGATCTTTAGATCCAATTTTTAGGGTTATGATTATTAAAAATTGCTCGATCTAGTTTTAAGGGTTAATGCCAAAATCTTTTCGAATGTTTTTTTTATTTTTTAAAATCAATCCACTTTTTAAATTTGTCAATAATCTTCCGTCTTTTTCACGGGCAACTAGTAAAATAGTCACTTTGAGATAATAACATAAAAAATTAGCCACTAAGATAAAAAAGATAAAATCTAGCCACTTTTAAAGGTGAATTACATTATTACCCACACACTAAAGCACCTCTCTCTCTCTCAAACACACACACCCGACGCACACATCACACATAAAAAGGAAAAAAGAAACACACACACACAACACCTCTACCCTCTCTCTCCCTCTATCCTTCTCACGCACACACGCACACACACACACCACCACACAGGCACACACTCACGCAGCACACACATACAACACTCACACACACATCACATCTTATTTTTTTATTTTTTTTATCACTTGTTCTTCAATACACGAATTGTAATTCGTCAATTCATGAAATCCGTTGAATAAGTGAAAAAAAATCGTGAGTTACTTTTTTTCGCACTAATTCACGAATTCATTCTTGAATTCGTGATTTCAGGCATTTAATGTGAGCAATTCACGAATTGAACCAAAATTTTGTGAATTCAAGCAATTTTTGTGAGCAATTCACAAATTGAACTAAAAATTCGTGAATTCAGGCATTTTTTATGAATAACTCACAAATTGAACAAAAAATTTGTGAATTCCGTACAGGTCAGGGGTAGTGTAGTAAGAGTGACTATTTTTTATCTTTTTTATCTAAGTGACTATTATTTATCTTTACTCTCTCAAAGTAGATATTTTTGCCTATTTCCCCCTCTCTTTTTTTTTTTAATGTGTATTTTTTTAAACAATTAAATTTGAAATTTAAAGACGATGTTCCGGATGACTTGAGCTCGAAACTTTTGCTCTCAGGTATTAAATCTCTACATTAGGCCAATACAAGCACATAATGGTGTACCGGTTGTCCGTCCATATTTCAATTTCATTATTAGAAGTTTGGTGGATAAATAATTTTTAAAAAAGTAAACTTGTAGTATATGTCAACTTCTTATGAAAAAATTGCAAGTGAATAGCCCATATCCTTGAGAGTCATAACTCATAAGTTAATTTTCAGGTTCCACGTTATTCGAGTATAAAATTGATACGCGCTAAAATGTCGGGATAAAATTGATAGATTTCAAAAGTAAAAAATATTTGAGAAAATAACAAAACACTGAGATAGATTCTAGTATTAACTCTAGTTTTAAAAATAGTGAAATATGCAAAAATAGTCACTTTGAAATAGTAAAGATAAATAGCTACTTGGATAAAAAATAAAAAATAGTCACTCTTACCATAATATTTCTGCCTTACCTAATTCACGAATTTAAATTCGTGAATTGCTCTAAAAATATAAGGCAATTCACGAATTTTACAAGTTCAATTCGTGAATTACTCACAAAAAATATCTGAATTCACCCAAATTCGTGATTCACTCAAAAAAATGATTGAATTCACGAATTTAATTTCGTAAATTAGTGAAAAAAAACAAGCAATTCACAAAATTCATTAGTAGCTATTTTTTTATCTTTTTTTAAATTTTTTATCTAAGTGGCTATTTTTTTAATCTTTTTTTATCTATGTGGCTATTATTTATCTTTACTATCCCAAAGTGACTATTTTACTAGTTGCACCTTTAAAATTAGACATTAGTAGCTTTAAATATTTTTACTATTTTACTATTTTACATGTGCTGATCATTTTACGTACTATACGTCATGCACCATAAGTAGCTTTAAATATTTTTTAAATAAAAGGTTTGTCAAGGAGAACAACGAATGAATTGTATATTAAAAGACTCAAATTGATTCTTTACATTTTTTTTTTAATTGAAAATATATAATTGGACGAACAATACAAAGATATGAGTTACGTAAAATTGCAGTTCGCACGTGATATTTTTGGAATATACGGAGTATGATGTTAGACATAGAATTCCATACCTTTGATGGTATGAGTTGATTATGGTTGGAATAAAATTATTTCAAAGGTTCTCTACTTAATATTATTCCTATAATTATATTCCAATATCGTACTTTCAATCTTCTTTCGGTTATGTGTTCAAATTTTCCTCCTATTCCTTTATAATAAAAATATCTTGTACTACAATAATTTCCATCAATATTAATATACAAACGTAGTTTATAATCAGTCAAGTAAACTTTTTCATAAAATTTTATAAGCTTATAATCTTTTTTTTATATATAAGATTTTCACAAATATCAAGATTGAAAGTTTTAATTTCTAACTTCTATAATAAAATTATTTTCTCTCTCCTTCTCATTTCACAAAGTATGAGATGAAAGATATGAATTGCCTTTACTTATACTCCCTTTGTCCTCCATTAATGACACTCTTTTCTCGGCACGCGTGGCACGCGTTTCCACGCTTATCGTTGATGGTTTTAAAATGAATTTTTTAAGTATTCTTTTTTTTTTTAATCCAGGTAAGTATTCTTTCTTTTACGGGATATTACGCGTTTCGTAGTATCCCATAAAAAAAAAATACTTAAAAAATTCATTTTAAAACTCATCAATAATAAGCGTGGAAACGCGTGCCACGCGTGCCGAAAAAAAAGTGTCACTAAATGGAAGACGGAGGGAGTAATAACAAACGGTGGGAATATATTTTATTAATTCGATGGAATAAAATGTTTATACACCTCTCCTTACATAATTATCAGATTATATGAGTAAATTCTATATATATACAAGTGGGATATGAATTTAATTAAGAAAGAATCAGGTTCTAAAAATTGGTAAAATTAGGTAATGTAAAGACTAATGATGTCATAGATCGTAAAGTGCAAAAGAGTGTTTTGACTAAGCGCAATATATATAGAGCGTGACTGAATCTATTAATTTAATAGAGATATAAAGTTTTCAAAGATCAAGACTTTTAGAATATAGGTTCATTTTCATTTGATTGATATTTCCGGCACGTATTTCCACCGAAATCTAGTATAAGCTTTAAAATATAATTTTGAAGTATTTTTTTTACGGGATACTATGACACTCATAGTATCCCGTAAAATAAAAAGAAAAAAAAAAGAAAGAAAAATCAAAATTATATTTTAAAACTCGTACTAGGTTTCGGTGAAAAAATGTGCATCAAGTAAATGAGACTACTTAGTTGGGTTGGAGGTAGTATGAGCTAACTGTTAGACAAATTATGGCGATTTTGTGTGCTTGTGTTGGCCTAGCGATATGGGGTTAAGTTTCGGGATCCCCGAGTTCGAGTTCTCTGTGGCACGACCTTTAAATTTTAGTTTCACTATGTTAAAAAAAAATTAAAAGAAAAAAAATTAGGGCGATTCCAATCGAACAATGATCATATGTTTCAATTTCAGTATACCAGTGATGTCTCAAATTAGTTATTTCACATTTTTTAAAATAATTATTATGGAGTGTAGACGGTAAATCTACGATTAGGGGTATGACCGGCTCGACTAGTTCGTCCGGTAGACGGAACGGGCACTAGCAGCCTGTCAACACAAGTAACACACGTAAGAGCCCTTCGAGGAACACCGGAGGGGGTGTCAGCTAAAGGACCTCCGACGCTCAAGTCAGTAATCAGAATTAATAGGCGGGATAATAAATGTAAATAGACGGAAAATAATAAATAATGAATAGTAAAAGTTCTAGTCGGAGGCAGATTGGCGGAGAGTGCAGATGATGAAGAGATGGTGGTGACGGGAGTCTGTCTGATGAGATCCGCTTGCCGCCTACTAGAAGAGAGCGTGGGAGCGTTTGGAGAATGGAAGAGCCGAATGCTAGAGAGTGAATGGTAGTAGTCGGAATGTGTCAGAGCCGACTGCCAGAGTGAGAGTGCTAGTAGTCAGAGCGTGTCCATCTATTTGTCTAGTAGGCGGAATATATAGGATGGTCAGTCCAACTAGGGTTTCCTCCTTAAACCCTAGCTGCTAACCGTCTACTGAGATCGTGGGGATTTGTTCCTGATCGGCTCGTTCCATTTGTTACGCTCGATCATGTCAAATTGGTTTCGTTCGGCTGACTGAGTGGACCCCTAGCCGGATATCCGTCTAGATAGTCTGCCAGGCGGGAATTTGGGCTTTTTGCCTTTTGATGGGCCAATTAGATAGGCCGCTTGACTTGGGCCGGCTACCGACTGCTGATTGGTTACGGATAAGCGGGCTCGGACTGAATGGACGGATTTTGCCCACTACACGGAGTATAAAGCAAAAAATTATTATAACATAATAAATTATAATTAACATTTATAACTACAAAGTGAAATATTTAAAAGTTATATACAATATTTTTGAATTAACCAATCTTATTTTAACTAATAAATCTGAAAATAAATATTAAAAATAATTATAAATCATAATCGACTAATGAACCCTATTTAACGCTTATAAAATTAAAATTAAAATTAATATGATATACTAAAATTAAAGAATGAAAATACATTAAACTAAAAAAAAAAATAAAAAAATTGGTACAATTAATACAATAAATAAAATTGAAATATTAGAGCTTACTCAAATTCGCTAAGCTTCTTCACCAATTTCAATCGAACAGTCCCCAAAATCCTGTCCTATATTAGAACTAGAATTGTACACTCGCGATATAGGGGTTTGATCTATAAATAACATGATAAATATCTAATGCTTACTTTTTATTTTAATTAATAATTAATACTTTATTTCATAAAATGACGAAAGAAAAAATTATTTCTATATACATGTGTAATCCCATATATTGTGTTATATATATACACATTTTATATGCATGTGTAAATTTATAACTCATTTTCAGAGATTATTTGATTAAACATTTAGATATGGATCAACTTCATAATTATATTTTTATAATACTCCTGACATAATTAATTGAGTTATCTAAGTTCACTATCAATTGTTGTATTATTTGTGTGTGTGTAAAAATAAAAAACGAACATATACTAATATATTTTCAATTTTCATAGCAAAGAAAAAATTTAAAGTATAAAATATTACATTAAATTGAGAGATGTTGAGACAGTAAAATTGAGATTCACTACTTTGTTTTAGTATTTAAACCAATTATTCAAAATTATATTTAAAAGAAACAAATGAGAAGAGATTAGTTAGCCAAATTAATATTTATACTTGAAATTTAATTAATGTGTTGAACTTTAATGAATAAAAATGAGTTTTCATAAGAATAAAGACATTAATTAAGGAATTGTATAGAAAATAACATAATATATTGTAATATCCGGATTTTTCTTATTATTATTATTATTATTATTATTATTATTATTATTATTATTATTATTATTATTATTATTATTATTATTATTATTATTAATGTTTACTTATACGAAATATATATAGTTAAATAGTAATATTATATATATCATACATAGATAAAAGAAATAATTATAAGATATATTATAATACTAGTCACCATTACGTAAGTATATGTATTATGGATAATTTACTTATGTATAGTTATATATATATATATATATATATATATATATATATATATATATATATTAATATTAAATGTCTAAAGTTATTCAATTGCATTTATAACTACAATATATACATATATATCTTACGTGCATGGCATGTACAGATATGTATGAATTTATAAAATATGATGGTTGTCACTTGCATTTGTTTATACGTGGCACTCTAGCATATGACGTAGCTTTGTCGAATAAGGTAAATAGACTCGTAGATGTGTTAATCCTAATTGATGACTAAGCAACAAATCTCCCTTATAAATAGAGGGTTACGAAACCTTTTTAATATACATCCTCTTTCATTTATCTACGTTGTAGAAATAAGAGTATTACGAAAATTAGTAAGGAGAATTCGTACCGTTTGAGATCAAGGATTTGGGTTAGATTATCAGGTGAGGCTCTTTATACTTACAAAGTATTATTTGAGTTAGTAAGCTCTGATAAAATGAGATTATCCATGAAAATGTTTTAACGTGTTATTACATGTTTAAGACTCTTATAATGTATGCGATCAGGTCTTTCGGTTGGTCTAATACACTAATCGGGAGGCTGTGCGCACAGTTAGAAATCGTCAAGTTGATCACCAATTGATTCTTACTTCGAGGGGAGAACCTCTGGATGAAATATTTCATTGTCTCCAAACCATGGCTCCATTTGAATAGGGAAAAGGGATCCGACGGTGGTATTGTCCCGAGATCAATATAAGAGTAACATGGTAATACGCATATGTGCACAATCATGAAAAATCAGGTTTTGTGTGCATGGAAGTAAATGATTTCAAAACTCTTCTATGTATACTTTATTATTATGGATATTCTTTTTATGAAAAATGTTTTTGGCACAAGCCCACTGGGTACATTAGTACTCAGCCTGTAATTCCTTTCCAAATATTTTGCAGATTAAGGAGCTGGTGGAACAGGCGAAGCTGGAGATGACTGTTGTTATTGCTAATGTATAATAAAAGCTTCCGCTACGCCTATAAATAAAATCTCTATGTTTTCGTACACCACGAGTTATATATAATATTACGGGTACTCAGACAAATCGGCTAGTATGGGTTGTTCGGCTTAGCCAAACCCATAGTTTGAGATGTATGTCCCGATCCTGTATTTAAATATTATATTATTTTATGTCTACGGGTATTCAGACACAGGCGGCCGGTACGGGTAGTATGATTTATCTACCCCGTAGTTCGTGCTGTGGGTCCTGATCCCGTATTTAATTTCTTAACAATAGGGATAAATATCCCCAAGCCATGAGCCACTTTCTATTCCCGCTTCTTAATTCCAACCCCTTGTTACGTCCCGGCATACGTGTCTTCCCTCGGGAACTGGGGCGTGACATATGTTTTAAAATATGTATAACTTAATTAATTACAAAAATAAAATGAGGTTCAAATATCAAAATATTTGAGGGAAACTATCATACTTTCTTATATTAATATAGATAAGCTCTAATATTTGGTCTGGATTGGTCCTATTAAATGCATGCGTTTTTTTTTCTATTTTTAATTATTGCATCCATCCGCCACATTTGTGTTTCGAATCTTTCAACACGTATTTTGAAATATGTAATGAATGGAATCTAAAGTTTTTTTTAGTCCCACTTTATACAATGAATATTAAGGTGGAGTGAATATTTAAATGTATTTTAATTGAATTATTTTAGGATAGAAAGGAAACAATGGGTCCACTCCAAAAAAATAAGATGTTCACAAATATTACATACCGTAGAAAAAAGAAAATTGTACACAAATATCACTTATATATATATTTAAAGTGTTATTCAAAAAATTATTGCTTCTTATGTCCCATCCTAATTGTCTTTGTTTTTTTATTGGGATATCTCATATAATTGTTTATTGTTCCGTTTCTCTCACAAACAATTTAGGTGGAACGAAGAAATTATTAGATAATTATTTTACTGATCAATACTTTATACTCTGTACTCTAACTACACAATAAATTAAAATTGGAAATACTTCATATTCCAAAATGGAATTTTACTCTAAAATGGAGTATGATTGGGGACGCTCTAAAGCATTATCTTAGTCACTGCCACCCTTCACTTTTTGTGTGTGTGTTTGTTTTTGACTGCAGACCAATATGGCAAGCAGTCTTACTACAAAACAAAGTCTCATCTTGCATTTTGTGCTATCTACTTTTATAGTATTATAATCCTTTCATTATTTTTGACTTGATTCATGTTTTTGACATAAAAATTAAGAAATATAATAAAATAATTAATATATGGTGCTCACATATTATAATGAGTATAGATGAATTAGAGATAAAAGTAATGTTAGGGATAAAAATAATATTTGTTAGGCTAAAAAATGAAATGAGACAAGAAAAAAAAAAACCTAAAATAGAAAGTGAGCTAAGTCGAAAATAACGGAAGTAGTAAATACATTGTAAGTTACATGCCACATTCTAAATGGGCCATTTATTTATGACATAAACAGAATAAAGTGGTATTTTCAGTCAATCTATTTTCTATAAATTTATAATAATAAGTGAAAAAAAGAAAGAAAAAACAGAACATATATAAACAGTCTACTGACACATGAGGTCGGCCAACTTAAAATTCCACACTAGTACAATTCGGCTCGTGACAACTGTTTCATAAGTTAATCATCGTATTTTATCAAATAATTTTTTTTCCGATAATATTTAAATATTATTCCATACCCTCTATAGATATAATTTCGTATCCTATGTGTGGATTATTTCATACGGGGCTATGTTTGGTTGTTTGCAAGGTTAAGAATATCTCATTCTATTAACTAATATTCTTTCCATCGACGAAATACGTAAACATAATTTTCTAGTACAACTTTGAATTTTTATAATGATGGAATGTTAAAGTGATTTTTGGATTTCACTTAATATAGTGGATATTAAAGTAAAATTAATATTAAAATTAAATTTTATTGACTTCTAAAAGTGGAAAGGAAATTACGTATATTGGGCTCATATCCAAAAATAGATTGTTCACGTATTTGATGGACGATCCAAAAAGCAAAAACATTTACCTATTTCATGGACATAGAGATAGAGGTGACCTAAATAATCGTATCCGCATATCCGTACACGTATTCGGAGAGTTTGTACTCGTACTCGTAACTATCGGTTCAGTTACATAACCGTAAACGCTTGAGGTGGCAGTTCGGGTACGGGTACTAAGAGTTGGAACTGCAACCCGCTAGTATTTTTTTTTTTTGAAAATTTTATTAACGGTTTAACTAATCTTTATTGATAACAATCACCTTATTTTGGTTTATAAAATAACTAAACATTCATCATGATATTACGTCGAATGATTTGAGCCTCTATATATAAGAACCAAAGAGTCAGGAGTTGATTGAGGCGCTGCCCTACTAGATTGATCTACTTAATTGGTGGTCGAAAAGGGCATCACAATATCTTATTCTCTCCATCATGGCGAGGGAGATCTTAGCAGTTCCAGCTTCTATAGGTCAGGTGGAGCAGGCTTTTAGCAGTGGAGGCTATGTGCTCGATGAGAGAAGATCAGTGATGACGCCGACAAATCTTGAAGCAAAAATCTTGCTCAAAAATTATACTTGAGCCGAAGCTCGAAAATAAGAAAGTAAGTGGGATGAGGTGTTCGATGACCCAACGAGCACAACAGAAACAAACGGGTCCGATTCATCTCAAGCATTCGACTTGGAAGACGCTTTTAATTTTGATATGGATTTCATTTAAAATGTATTTCTTAGTTTTAGTTAAACGTGCACTATTTTTCCGACTTTTTGACATTTTTCCCATAGAGTTTTAGTCAAAGAGGTTTTAACGAGGCTCGGCTATTGGAGATCAAATTTTAAAAAACTCGATCTCCAATGGTTTGGGATCTAGGGGTCTAGTTAAGGTTCAGGTTGTTAGAGTCTTTGCATTATTATTATTATTATTATTATTATTATTATTATTATTATTATTATTATTATTATTATTATTATTATTATTATTATTATTATTATTATTATTATTATTATTATTATTATTATTATTATTATTATTATTGCAATCAATTCATGCTACAACTAATCAAAATTAAAATGTATTTTTAATATTAAAAATTTTTATGAAACCCATCGAACCCACCCGTCGGGTTGTAATCGTACTCATACCTGCACTCGTCCTACTCGAAATCGTACCCGTTTATGCGGCAGGTAGAATACGGGTCTGGTTTTGGTGGAATTGTACC
>LSBG02000171.1:0-27500 GCA_001642375.2 Mentha longifolia
TTTTTCCCTAGGCATCGTCTTATTTGTTTGTCCCCTTGGCATCTCCTTCCTTAACATCAGTTTCGCACGATTCTTGAGTCATGTAACACTTGTGAGATATTGAAGAATGGGGGTTGGTCGAAGTCCGAAGTTCTCCCAGTCGGTTCGTATGATTTTTTCCTTAGGCATCATTTTCCTAGTTTTGTTCCCCCTGACATCTCCTTCCTTATATCGGTTTCGCACAATTCTTGAGTCGTTGTAACACTTACGAGATATTGAAGAATGGTGGGGGTGTCGAAGGTCCAAGTTCTCTAATTCAGTTCGTACGATTTTTTTCCCTTAGGCATCATTTTCCTGGTTTGTCCCCCTGACATCTCCTTCCTTACTCATCGGTTCCGCACGATTCTGAGTCGTTGTAAGCACTTATGAGATATTGAAGAATGGTGGGGTGGTCGAAGTCCGAAGTTCTCTCAGTCGGTTCGTATGATTTTTTCCCTAGGCATCATTTTATTTATTTTGTCCCCTGGGCATCTCCTTCCTTACTCCTCGGTTTTGCACGATTCTTGAGTCGTTGTAACACTTACGAGATATTGAAGAATGGGGGGTGTCGAAGTCGAAGTTCTCTCAGTCGGTTCGTACGAATTTTTTCCCTAGACATCGTTTTGCTTGTTTTGTCCCTTACATCTCCATCATTACTTATCGTTTTCGCACAATTCTTGAGTCGTTGTAACACTTATGAGATATTCAAGAAAGCGTGGGATGGTCGAGGTCGAAGTTCTCTCAGTCGATTAGTACGATTTTTTCCCCAGGCATCATTTTATTGTTTTGTCCCCCTGACATCTCCTTCCGTACTCATCGGTTTTGTATGATGCTTGAGTCGTCGTAACACTTATGAGATATTGAAGAATGGTGGAGTGGTCGAAAATCCGAAGTTCTCTCAGTCGGTTCGTACGATTTTTTCCCTAGGCATCATTTTATTTGTTTTGTCCCCTGGCATCTCCTTCCATACTCATCGGTTCTTGCACGATTCTTGAGTCGGTTGTAACACTTACGAGATTTTAAAGAATGGGGGTGGTCGAAGTCCGAAGTTCTCTCAGTCAGTTCGTACGATTTTTTTCCCTAGGCAACGTTTTCCTTATTTTGTCCCCCCTGACATCTCCTTCCTTACTCATCGGTTTCACACGATTCTTGCGTCGTTGTAACACTTACGAGATATTGAAGAATGGTGGGTGGGGTTGTCGAAGTCCGATGTTCTCTCAGTCGGTTCGTACGATTTTTTTCCTAGGCATCGTTTTCCTTGTTTCGTCCCCCTGACATCTCCATCATACTTATCGGTTTCGCACAATTCTTGAGTCGTTGTAACAGTTATGAGATATCAAGAATGGTGGGGTGGTCGAAGTCCGAAGTTCTCTCAGTCGATTAGTACGATTTTATCCCTAGGCATCGTTTTATTTGTTTTGTCCCCCTGACATGTCCTTCCGTACTCATTGGTTTCGTACGATTCTTGAGTCAATAGAATACTTATGAGACATTGAAGAATGGTGGGGTGGTCGAAGTCCGAAGTTCTCTCAGTCGGTTCGTACGATTTTTTCCCTAGACATCGTTTTGCTTGTTTTGTCCCCTGACATCTCCTTCCTTACTCATCAGTTTTGCACAATTCTTGAGTCGTTGTAACACTTATGAGATATTGAAGAATGGTGGGGCGGTCGAAGTCCGAAGTTCTCTAATTCAGTTCGTACGATTTTTTCCCTAGGCATCATTTTCCTTGTTTTGTCCCCCTGACATCTCCTTCCTTACTCATCGGTTCCGCATGATTCTTGAGTCGTTGTAACACTTATGAGATATTGAAGAATGGTGGGGTGGTCGAAGTCCGAAGTTCTCTCAGTCGGTTCGTATGATTTTTTCCCTAGGCATCATTTTATTTATTTTGTTCCCCTGGCATCTCCTTCCTTACTCATTGGTTTTGCACGATTCTTGAGTCGTTGTAACACTTACGAGATATTGAAGAATGGGGGGTGGTCGAAGTCCGAAGTTCTCTCAGTCGGTTCGTACAAATTTTTCCCTAGACATCGTTTTGCTTGTTTTGTCCCCTTACATCTCCATCATTACTTATCGTTTTCGCACAATTCTTGAGTCGTTGTAACACTTATGAGATATTCAAGAATCGTGGGATGGTCGAAGTCCGAAGTTCTCTCAGTCGATTAGTACGATTTTTTCCCCAGGCATCATTTTATTTGTTTTGTCCCCCTGACATCTCCTTCCGTACTCATCGGTTTTGTATGATGCTTGAGTCGTCGTAACACTTATGAGATATTGAAGAATGGTGGGGTGGTCGAAGTCCGAAGTTCTCTCAGTCGGTTCGTATGATTTTTCCCTAGGCATCATTTTATTTGTTTTGTCCCCCTGGCATCTCCTTCCATACTCATCGGTTCTGCACGATTCTTGAGTCGCGTTGTAACACTTACGAGATTTCGAAGAATGGTGGGCGGTCGAAGTCCGAAGTTCTCTCAGTAAGTTCGTACGATTTTTTCCCTAGGCAACATTTTCCTTATTTTGTCCCCCTGACATCTCCTTCCTTACTCATCGGTTTCACACGATTCTTGAGTCGTTGTAACACTTACGAGATATTGAAGAATGGTGGGTGGGGTTGTCGATGTCCGATGTTCTCTCAGTCGGTTCGTACGATTTTTTTCCTAGGCATCGTTTTCCTTGTTTCGTTCCCCTGACATCTCCATCATTACTTATCGGTTTCGTACAATTCTTAAGTCGTTGTAACATTTATGAGATATTCAAGAATGGTGGGGTGGTCGAAGTCCGAAGTTCTCTCAGTCGATTAGTACGATTTTTTCCCTAGGCATCGTTTTATTTGTTTTGTCCCCTGACATGTCCTTCCGTAATCATAGGTTTCGTACGATTCTTGAGTCAATAGAATACTTATGAGACATTGAAGAATGGGGGGTGGTCAAAGTCCGAAGTTCTCTCAGTCGGTTTGTACGATTTTTTCCCTAGACATCGTTTTGCTTGTTTTGTCCCCTGACATCTCCTTCCTTACTCATCAGTTTTGCACAATTCTTGAGTCGTTGTAACACTTATGAGATATTGAAGAATGGTGGGGCGGTCGAAGTCCGAAGTTCTCTAATTCAGTTCGTACGATTTTTTCCCTAGGCATCATTTTCCTTGTTTTGTCCCCCTGACATCTCCTTCCTTACTCATCGGTTCCGCACGATTCTTGAGTCGTTGTAACACTTATGAGATATTGAAGAATGGTGGGGTGGTCGAAGTCCGAAGTTCTCTCAGTCGGTTCGTATGATTTTTTCCCTAGGCATCATTTTATTTATTTTGTTCCCCTGGCATCTCCTTCCTTACTCATCGGTTTTGCACGATTCTTAAGTCGTTGTAACACTTACGAGATATTGAAGAATGCGGGGTGGTCGAAGTCCGAAGTTCTCTCAGTCGGTTCGTACGAATTTTTCCCTGGACATCGTTTTGCTTGTTTTGTCCCCCTGGCATCTCCTTCCATACTCATCGGTTCTGCACGATTCTTGAGTCGCGTTGTAACACTTACGAGATTTCGAAGAATGGTGGGCGGTCGAAGTCCGAAGTTCTCTCAGTCAGTTCGTACGATTTTTTCCCTAGGCAACGTTTTCCTTATTTTGTCCCCCTGACATCTCCTTCCTTACTCATCAGTTTTGCACAATTCTTGAGTCGTTGTAACACTTATGAGATATTGAAGAATGCGGGGTGGTCGAAGTCCGAAGTTCTCTCAGTCGGTTCGTACGAATTTTTCCCTGGACATCGTTTTGCTTGTTTTGTCCCCTTACATCTCCATCATTACTTATCGTTTTCGCACAATTCTTGAGTCGTTGTAACACTTATGAGATATTCAAGAATCGTGGGATGGTCGAAGTCCGAAGTTCTCTCAGTCGATTAGTACGATTTTTTCCCCAGGCATCATTTTATTTGTTTTGTCCCCCTGACATCTCCTTCCGTACTCATCGGTTTTGTATGATGCTTGAGTCGTCGTAACACTTATGAGATATTGAAGAATGGTGGAGTGGTCGAAATCCGAAGTTCTCTCAGTCGGTTCGTACGATTTTTTCCCTAGGCATCATTTTATTTGTTTTGTCCCCCTGGCATCTCCTTCCATACTCATCGGTTCTGCACGATTCTTGAGTCGCGTTGTAACACTTACGAGATTTCGAAGAATGGTGGGCGGTCGAAGTCCGAAGTTCTCTCAGTCAGTTCGTACGATTTTTTCCCTAGGCAACGTTTTCCTTATTTTGTCCCCCTGACATCTCCTTCCTTACTCATCGGTTTCACACGATTCTTGAGTCGTTGTAACACTTACGAGATATTGAAGAATGGTGGGTGGGGTTGTCGAAGTCCGATGTTCTCTCAGTCGGTTCGTACGATTTTTTCCTAGGCATCGTTTTCCTTGTTTCGTCCCCCTGACATCTCCATCATTACCTATCGGTTTCGCACAATTCTTGAGTCGTTGTAACACTTATGAGATATTCAAGAATGGTGGGGTGGTCGAAGTCCGAAGTTCTCTCAGTCGATTAGTACGATTTTTTCCCTAGGCATCGTTTTATTTGTTTTGTCCCCCTGACATGTCCTTCCGTACTCATCGGTTTCGTACGATTCTTGAGTCAATAGAATACTTATGAGACATTGAAGAATGGTGGGGTGGTCGAAGTCCGAAGTTCTCTCAGTCGGTTCGTACGATTTTTTCCCTAGACATCGTTTTGCTTGTTTTGTCCCCTGACATCTCCTTCCTTACTCATCAGTTTTGCACAATTCTTGAGTCGTTGTAACACTTATGAGATATTGAAGAATGGGGGGTGGTCGAAGTCCGAAGTTCTCTTAGTCGGTTCGTACGATTTTTTTGCCTAGCCATCATTTTCCTTGTTTCGTCCCCCTGACATCTCCTTCCTTACACATCGGTTTCGCACGATTCTTGAGTCGTTGTAACACTTGCGAGATATTGAAGAATGGGGGGTGCTCGAAGTCCGATGTTCTCCCAGTCGGTTCGTATGATTTTTTCCTTTGGCATCATTTTCCTGGTTTTGTCCCCCTGTGATGAGCCCGGGTCCAGCACTGATGTTTTATATTTTATTTGGGCTTAAAAACTTTGTATTTATTTTTTAAATTTAGTTTAGTCCAATTATCACAACATGTTTAGGTGATTAATTGGCCCAGTTATATTTAATTAAGGAGTCCGAAATTATGAAGCCCAAGCCTTGTTAATTTCGAAAACCTACCTAGCTTAGGAATTAGATTAGTATTTATGTTAATTTTCGTTCATACTTTGAGACAGACTGGATTGAATGAAAAAACAGCTTTACGCTATTCTCTTGTCTCACATAACAAATCGTTCTTTAGGTAGAGTTTGATATTGGCGATTTCAAGCTTGAACTCATCGACTCGTTCGTGATATCTCGTAGTATCCGGGTTTGTCGAGCCACGAAGATTGCTCCATAAACGCGTTTCGGATTCACGTAGATCCGGGGTTCGTTTCGGGTAAGATTCACAATTTGTTTTCCGCTCGAATTCTGCAATTCGTGTTCTTTTCGTTTCCAGCCATTCATCATCGTTCATATATCATAAATATCCATACTACATCGATCCTGTAGTTATTCCATCCCAGAAAACCCTTAGATTAATTTCAGATCCGTTTTTGAAACCCTAACTCGTCCTGAAAATCACCACCGTGCCAAATCGAAAACTACTCGTGAATTTTCGCTGAATTTTGTATATGTTCTTCATAACCCTAAGTTGTAACTCGTGTTAAAATTTGAGCTTAATCGGAATTGAATTGCTTAGGTTTCTGTCGACGCCTATTCAGTGTAATTGTGGGTAGAAATTCAGGGAACTTGTCATTCGATTTTTCATAGTTATATTTGGATTCAATCTTTCGTGTCTGACGTTGTTCAATTCTTAGCTTCCGCGTATTGTGATCGCATCACCCTGACATCTCCTTCCTTACTCATCGGTTTCGCACAATTCTTGAGTCGTTGTAACACTTATGAGATATTGAAGAATGGTGGGGCAGTCGAAGTCCGAAGTTCTCTCATTCAACTCGTACGATTTTTTCCATAGGCATCGTTTTCCTTGTTTTGTCCCCCTGACATCTCCTTCCTTACTCATCGGTTCCGCACGATTCTTGATGTGATCACAATACGCGGAAGCTGAGAATCGAACAACGTCAGACATGAAAGATTCAATCCAAATATAACTATGAAAAATCGAATGACAAGGAACCTGAATTTCTACCCAAATTACACTGAATAGACGTCGACAGAAACCTAAGCAATTCAATTCCGATTAAGCTCAAATTTTAACACGAGTTACAGCTTAGGGTTATGAAGAACATATCCAAAATTCAGCGAAAACGCACGAGTAGTTTTCAATTTGGCACGGTGGTGATTTTCGGGGCAGTTTAGGGTTTCAAAAACGTATCTAGAATTAAACTACGGGTTTTCAGGGATCTGGTGGTGGTAGGGACGATGGGTATGATGATGAAGGAATGAAAACGAAGGAATAAACAATGGATGAACGAAAAACTCAAAAAATAAACAAGGATAGAAATTACCAGAAACGAACCCCGAATCTACAAGGATACGAAACGCGTTTGACAAGCAATCTTGTGGCTCGACTAACCCGGATACTACGAGATATCATGAACGAGTCGATTGAATTCAAGCTTGAAGTCGCCAACAATCAAACTCTACCAAGAACGAAAGTGAAAAATCGTGAACCAAAGCATGATGGAGACAAATCGATCAATAAGATTTCTGATTCAAAGATGTCTGTGAATAGTAACTGCGAAAATAACATAAATACTAGACTAATTCCTAAGCTAGGTTTCGAAATTAGCAAGGCTTGGGCTTGATAATTTCGGACTCCTTAATTAAATGTAATTGGGCCAATTAATCACCTAAACATGTTGTGATAATTGGACTAAACTAAATTAAAAATAAATAATATAAGAACATGAACATGAACGACTAAATAATAGAAGATCGGATTCCATGTTTGATTCCTCCGTGCTGAACCCCGTCTCATCAATTCTTGAGTCGTCGTAACACTTATGAGATATTGAAGAACGGTGGGGTTGTCGAAGTCCGAAGTTCTCTCAGTCGGTTCGTACGATTTTTTCCCCAGACATCATTTTATTTGTTTTGTCCCCCTTGCATATCCTTCCTTACTCATCGGTTCCGCACGATTCTTGAGTCATTGCAACACTCATGAGATATTGAAGAATGGTGGGGTGGTCGAAGTCCGAAGTTCTCTCAGTCGGTTCGTACGATTTTTTCCCTAGGCATCATTTTATATATTTTGTCCCCCTGGCATCTCCTTCCTTACTCATCGGTTTTGCACGATTCTTGAGTCGTTGTGACACTTACGAGATATTGAAGAATGGGGGGTGGTCGAAGTCTGAAGTTCTCTCAGTCAGTTCGTACGATTTTTTCCCTAGACATCGTTTTGCTTGTTTTGTCCCCTGACATCTCCATCATTACTTATCGGTTTCGCACAATTCTTGAGTCGTTGTAACACTTATGAGATATTCAAGAATGGTGGGGTGGTCGAAGTCCGAAGTTCTCTCAGTTGATAATAGTACGATTTTTTCCCTATGCATCATTTTATTTGTTTTGTCCCCCTGACATCTCCTTCCGTACTCATTGGTTTTGCACGATGCTTGAGTCGTCGTAACACTTATGAGATATTGAAGAATGGTGGGGTGGTCGAAGTCCGAAGTTCTCTTAGTCGGTTCGTACGATTTTTTCCCTAGACATCGTTTTGCTTGTTTTGTCCCCTGACATCTCCTTCCTTACTCATCGGTTTTGCACAATTCTTGAGTCGTTGTAACACTTATGAGATATTGAAGAATGGGGGGTGGTCGAAGTCCGAAGTTCTCCAAGTCGGTTCGTAAGATTTTTTCCTTACTCATCGGTTCCACACGATTCTTGAGTCGTTGTAACACTTATGAGATATTGAATAATAGTAGGGTGGTCGAAGTCCAAAGTTCTCTGAGTCGGTTCGTACTATTTTTTTCCCTAAGCATCGTTTAATTTGTTTTGTCCCCCTGGCTTCTCCTTCCTTACACATCGGTTTCGCACGATTCTTGAGTCGTTGTAACACTTGCGAGATATTGAAGAATGGGGGGTGCTCGAAGTCCGATGTTCTCCCAGTCGGTTCGTATGATTTTTTCCTTTGGCATCGTTTTCCTGGTTTTGTCCCCCTGACATCTCCGTCCTTACTCATCGGTTTCGCACAATTCTTGAGTCGTTGTAACACTTATGAGATATTGAAGAATGGTGGGGCGGTCGAAGTCCGAAGTTCTCTCATTTGGTTCGTACGATTTTTTCCCTAGGCATCGTTTTCCTTATTTTGTCCCCCTGACATCTCATTCCTTATTCATCGGTTCCGCACGATTCTTGAGTCGTTGTAACACTTATGAGATATTGAAGAATGGTGGGGTTGTCGAAGTCCGAAGTTCTCTCAGTCGGTTCGTACGATTTTTTCCCTAGACATCATTTTATTTGTTTTGTCCCCCTTGCATATCCTTCCTTACTCATCGGTTCCGCACGATTCTTGAGTCGTTGTAACACTTATGAGATATTGAAGAATGGTGGGGTTGTCGAAGTCCGAAGTTCTCTCAGTCGGTTCGTACGATTTTTTCCCTAGACATCATTTTATTTGTTTTGTCCCCCTTGCATATCCTTCCTTACTCATCGGTTCCGCACGATTCTTGAGTCGTTGTAACACTTGCGAGATATTGAAGAATGGTGGGGCGGTCGAAGACCGAAGTTCTCTCATTCGGTTCGTACGATTTTTTCCCTAGGCATCATTTTCCTTGTTTTGTCCCCCTGACATCTCCTTCCTTACTCATCGGTTCCGCACGATTCTTGAGTCGTTGTAACACTTATGAGATATTGAAGAATGGTGGGGTTGTCGATGTCCGAAGTTCTCTCAGTCGGTTCGTACAATTTTTTCCCTAGACATCATTTTATTTGTTTTGTCCCCCTTGTATATCCTTCCTTACTCATTGGTTCCGCACGATTCTTGAGTCGTTGTAACACTTATGAGATATAGAAGAATGGTGGGGTGGTCGAAGTCCGAAGTTCTCTCAGTCGGTTCGTATGATTTTTTCCCTAGGCATCATTTTATTTATTTTGTCCCCCTGGCATCTCCTTCCTTACTCATCGGTTCCGCACGATTCTTGAGTCGTTGTAACACTTACGAGATATTGAAGAATGGGGGGTGGTCGAAGTCCGAAGTTCTCTCAGTCGATTCGTACGAATTTTTCCCTAGACATCGTTTTGCTTGTTTTATCCCCTGACATCTCCATCATTACTTATCGTTTTCGCACAATTCTTGAGTCGTTGTAACACTTATGAGATATTCAAGAATCGTGGGATGGTTGAAGTCCGAAGTTCTCTCAGTCGATTCGTACGATTTTTTCCCTAGGCATCATTTTATTTGTTTTGTCCCCGTGACATCTCCTTCCGTACTCATCGGTTTTGTACGATGCTTGAGTCGGCGTAAGACTTATGAGATATTGAAGAATGGTGGAGTGGTCGAAATCCGAAGTTCTCTCAGTCGGTTCGTACAATTTTTTCCCTAGGCATCATTTTATTTGTTTTGTCCCCCTGGAATCTCCTTCCTTACTCATCGGTTTTGCACGATTCTTGAGTCGCGTTGTAACACTTACGAGATTTTGAAGAATGGTGGGTGGTCGAAGTCCGAAGTTCTGTCAGTCAGTTCGTATGATTTTTTCCCTAGGCAACATTTTCCTTGTTTTGTCCCCCTGACATCTCCTTCCTTATGCATCGGTTTCGCACGATTCTTGAGTCGTTGTAACACTTATGAGATATTGAAGAATGGTGGGGTTGTCGATGTCCGAAGTTCTCTCAGTCGGTTCGTACAATTTTTTCCCTAGACATCATTTTATTTGTTTTGTCCCCCTTGCATATCCTTCCTTACTCATCGGTTCCGCACGATTCTTGAGTCGTTGTAACACTTATGAGATATTGAAGAATGGTGGGGTTGTCGAAGTCCGAAGTTCTCTCAGTCGGTTCGTACGATTTTTTCCCTAGACATCATTTTATTTGTTTTGTCCCCCTTGCATATCCTTCCTTACTCATCGGTTCCGCACGATTCTTGAGTCGTTGTAACACTTGCGAGATATTGAAGAATGGTGGGGCGGTCGAAGTCCGAAGTTCTCTCATTCGGTTCGTACGATTTTTTCCCTAGGTATCATTTTCCTTGTTTTGTCCCCCTGACATCTCCTTCCTTACTCATCGGTTCCGCACGATTCTTGAGTCGTTGTAACACTTATGAGATATTGAAGAATGGTGGGGTTGTCGATGTCCGAAGTTCTCTCAGTCGGTTCGTACAATTTTTTCCCTAGACATCATTTTATTTGTTTTGTCCCCCTTGTATATCCTTCCTTACTCATCGGTTCCGCACGATTCTTGAGTCGTTGTAACACTTATGAGATATAGAAGAATGGTGGGGTGGTCGAAGTCCGAAGTTCTCTCAGTCGGTTCGTATGATTTTTTCCCTAGGCATCATTTTATTTATTTTGTCCCCCTGGCATCTCCTTCCTTACTCATCGGTTCCGCACGATTCTTGAGTCGTTGTAACACTTACGAGATATTGAAGAATGGGGGGTGGTCGAAGTCCGAAGTTCTCTCAGTCGATTCGTACGAATTTTTCCCTAGACATCGTTTTGCTTGTTTTATCCCCTGACATCTCCATCATTACTTATCGTTTTCGCACAATTCTTGAGTCGTTGTAACACTTATGAGATATTCAAGAATCGTGGGATGGTTGAAGTCCGAAGTTCTCTCAGTCGATTCGTACGATTTTTTCCCTAGGCATCATTTTATTTGTTTTGTCCCCGTGACATCTCCTTCCGTACTCATCGGTTTTGTACGATGCTTGAGTCGGCGTAAGACTTATGAGATATTGAAGAATGGTGGAGTGGTCGAAATCCGAAGTTCTCTCAGTCGGTTCGTACAATTTTTTCCCTAGGCATCATTTTATTTGTTTTGTCCCCCTGGAATCTCCTTCCTTACTCATCGGTTTTGCACGATTCTTGAGTCGCGTTGTAACACTTACGAGATTTTGAAGAATGGTGGGTGGTCGAAGTCCGAAGTTCTGTCAGTCAGTTCGTATGATTTTTTCCCTAGGCAACATTTTCCTTGTTTTGTCCCCCTGACATCTCCTTCCTTATGCATCGGTTTCGCACGATTCTTGAGTCGTTGTAACACTTATGAGATATTGAAGAATGGTGGGGTTGTCGATGTCCGAAGTTCTCTCAGTCGGTTCGTACAATTTTTTCCCTAGACATCATTTTATTTGTTTTGTCCCCCTTGCATATCCTTCCTTACTCATCGGTTCCGCACGATTCTTGAGTCGTTGTAACACTTATGAGATATTGAAGAATGGTGGGGTTGTCGAAGTCCGAAGTTCTCTCAGTCGGTTCGTACGATTTTTTCCCTAGACATCATTTTATTTGTTTTGTCCCCCTTGCATATCCTTCCTTACTCATCGGTTCCGCACGATTCTTGAGTCGTTGTAACACTTGCGAGATATTGAAGAATGGTGGGGCGGTCGAAGTCCGAAGTTCTCTCATTCGGTTCGTACGATTTTTTCCCTAGGCATCATTTTCCTTGTTTTGTCCCCCTGACATCTCCTTCCTTACTCATCGGTTCCGCACGATTCTTGAGTCGTTGTAACACTTATGAGATATTGAAGAATGGTGGGGTTGTCGATGTCCGAAGTTCTCTCAGTCGGTTCGTACAATTTTTTCCCTAGACATCATTTTATTTGTTTTGTCCCCCTTGTATATCCTTCCTTACTCATCGGTTCCGCACGATTCTTGAGTCGTTGTAACACTTATGAGATATAGAAGAATGGTGGGGTGGTCGAAGTCCGAAGTTCTCTCAGTCGGTTCGTATGATTTTTTCCCTAGGCATCATTTTATTTATTTTGTCCCCCTGGCATCTCCTTCCTTACTCATCGGTTCCGCACGATTCTTGAGTCGTTGTAACACTTACGAGATATTGAAGAATGGGGGGTGGTCGAAGTCCGAAGTTCTCTCAGTCGATTCGTACGAATTTTTCCCTAGACATCGTTTTGCTTGTTTTATCCCCTGACATCTCCATCATTACTTATCGTTTTCGCACAATTCTTGAGTCGTTGTAACACTTATGAGATATTCAAGAATCGTGGGATGGTTGAAGTCCGAAGTTCTCTCAGTCGATTCGTACGATTTTTTCCCTAGGCATCATTTTATTTGTTTTGTCCCCGTGACATCTCCTTCCGTACTCATCGGTTTTGTACGATGCTTGAGTCGGCGTAAGACTTATGAGATATTGAAGAATGGTGGAGTGGTCGAAATCCGAAGTTCTCTCAGTCGGTTCGTACAATTTTTTCCCTAGGCATCATTTTATTTGTTTTGTCCCCCTGGAATCTCCTTCCTTACTCATCGGTTTTGCATGATTCTTGAGTCGCGTTGTAACACTTACGAGATTTTGAAGAATGGTGGGTGGTCGAAGTCCGAAGTTCTCTCAGTCAGTTCGTATGATTTTTTCCCTAGGCAACATTTTCCTTGTTTTGTCCCCCTGACATCTCCTTCCTTATGCATCGGTTTCGCACGATTCTTGAGTCGTTGTAACACTTATGAGATATTGAAGAATGGTGGGTGGGGTTGTCGAAATCTGATGTTCTCTCAGTCGGTTCGTATGATTTTTTTCCTAGGCATCGTTTTCCTTGTTTCGTCCCCCTGACATCTCCATTATTACTTATCGGTTTCGTACAATTCTTGAGTCGTTGTAACACTTATGAGATATTCAAGAATGGTGGGGTGGTCGAAGTCCGAAGTTCTCTCAGTCGATTAGTACGATTTTTTCCCTAGGCATCGTTTTATTTGTTTTGTCCCCCTGACATGTCCTTCCGTACTCATCGGTTTCGTACGATTCTTGAGTCAATAGAATACTTATGAGACATTGAAGAATGGTGGGGTGGTCGAAGTCCGAAGTTCTCTCAGTCGTTTCGTATGATTTTTTCCCTAGACATCGTTTTGCTTGTTTTGTCCCCTGACATCTCCTTCCTTACTCATCGGTTTTGCACAATTCTTGAGTCGTTGTAACACTTATGAGATATTGAAGAATGGGGGGTGGTCGAAGTCCGAAGTTCTCAAAGTCGGTTCGTAAGATTTTTTCCTTACTCATCGGTTCCGCACGATTCTTGAGTCGTTGTAACACTTATGAGATATTGAATAATGGTAGGGCGGTCGAAGTCCAAAGTTCTCTCAGTCGGTTCATACTATTTTTTTCCCTAAGCATCGTTTAATTTGTTTTGTCCCCCTGGCTTCTCCTTCCTTACACATCGGTTTCGCACGATTCTTGAGTCATTGTAACACTTGCGAGATATTGAAGAATGGTGGGGTGGTCGAAGTCCGAAGTGCTCTCAGTCGGTTCGTATGATTTTTTCCCTAAGCATCATTTTATTTATTTTGTCCCCCTGGCATCTCCTTCCTTACTCATCGGTTCCGCCCGATTCTTGAGTCATTGTAACACTTGCGAGATATTGAAGAATGGTGGGGCGGTCGAAGTCCGAAGTTCTCTCATTCGGTTCTTACGATTTTTTCCCTAGGCATCATTTTCCTTGTTTTGTCCCCCTGACATCTCCATCCTTACTCATCGGTTCCGCACGATTCTTGAGTCGTTGTAACACATATGAGATATTGAAGAATGGTGGGGCGGTCGAAGTCCGAAGTTCTCTCATTCGGTTCGTACGATTTTTTCCCTAGGCATCGTTTTCCTTGTTTCGTCCCCCTGAAATCTCCTTCCTTACTCATCAGTTCCGCACGATTCTTGAGTCGTTGTAACACTTACGAGATATTAAAGAATGGGGGGTGGTCGAAGTCCGAAGTTCTCTCAGTCGATTCGTACGAATTTTTCCCTAGACATCGTTTTGCTTGTTTTATCCCCTGACATCTCCATCATTACTTATCGTTTTCGCACAATTCTTGAGTCGTTGTAACACTTATGAGATATTCAAGAATCGTGGGATGGTTGAAGTCCGAAGTTCTCTCAGTCGATTCGTACGATTTTTTCCCTAGGCATCATTTTATTTGTTTTGTCCCCGTGACATCTCCTTCCGTACTCATCGGTTTTGTACGATGCTTGAGTCGGCGTAAGACTTATGAGATATTGAAGAATGGTGGAGTGGTCGAAATCCGAAGTTCTCTCAGTCGGTTCGTACAATTTTTTCCCTAGGCATCATTTTATTTGTTTTGTCCCCCTGGAATCTCCTTCCTTACTCATCGGTTTTGCACGATTCTTGAGTCGCGTTGTAACACTTACGAGATTTTGAAGAATGGTGGGTGGTCGAAGTCCGAAGTTCTCTCAGTCAGTTCGTATGATTTTTTCCCTAGGCAACATTTTCCTTGTTTTGTCCCCCTGACATCTCCTTCCTTATGCATCGGTTTCGCACGATTCTTGAGTCGTTGTAACACTTATGAGATATTGATGAATGGTGGGTGGGGTTGTCGAAGTCCGATGTTCTCTCAGTCGGTTCGTACGATTTTTTTCCTAGGCATCGTTTTCCTTGTTTCGTCCCCTGACATCTCCATCATTACTTATCGGTTTCGCACAATTCTTGAGTCGTTGTAACACTTATGAGATATTCAAGAATGGTGGGGTGGTCGAAGTCCGAAGTTCTCTCAGTCGATTAGTACGATTTTTTCCCTAGGCATCGTTTTATTTGTTTTGTCCCCCTGACATGTCCTTCCGTACTCATCGGTTTCGTACGATTCTTGAGTCAATAGAATACTTATGAGACATTGAAGAATGGTGGGGTGGTCGAAGTCCGAAGTTCTCTCAGTCGTTTCGTATGATTTTTTCCCTAGACATCGTTTTGCTTGTTTTGTGCCCTGACATCTCCTTCCTTACTCATCGGTTTTGCACAATTCTTGAGTCGTTGTAACACTTATGAGATATTGAAGAATGGGGGGTGGTCGAAGTCCGAAGTTCTCAAAGTCGGTTCGTAAGATTTTTTCCTTACTCATCGGTTCCGCACGATTCTTGAGTCGTTGTAACACTTATGAGATATTGAATAATGGTAGGGTGGTCGAAGTCCAAAGTTCTCTCAGTCGGTTCATACTATTTTTTTCCCTAAGCATCGTTTAATTTGTTTTGTCCCCCTGGCTTCTCCTTCCTTACACATCGGTTTCGCACGATTCTTGAGTCATTGTAACACTTGCGAGATATTGAAGAATGGTGGGGCGGTCGAAGTCCGAAGTTCTCTCATTCGGTTCGTACGATTTTTTCCCTAGGCATCATTTTCCTTGTTTTGTCCCCCTGACATCTCCATCCTTACTCATCGGTTCCGCACGATTCTTGAGTCGTTGTAACACTTATGAGATATTGAAGAATGGTGGGGTTGTCGATGTCCGAAGTTCTCTTAGTCGGTTCGTACGATTTTTTCCCTAGACATCATTTTATTTGTTTTGTCCCCCTTGCATATCCTTCCTTACTCATCAGTTCCGCACGATTCTTGAGTCGTTGTAACACTTATGAGATATTGAAGAATGGTGGGGTGGTCGAAGTCCGAAGTTCTCTCAGTCGGTTCGTATGATTTTTTCCCTAGGCATCATTTTATTTATTTTGTCCCCCTGGCATCTCCTTCCTTACTCATTGGTTTTGCACGATTCTTGAGTCGTTGTAACACTTACGAGATATTGAAGAATGGGAGGTGGTCGAAGTCCGAAGTTCTCTCAGTCGGTTCGTACGAATTTTTTTCTAGGCATCATTTTCCTTGTTTTGTCCCCTGACATCTCCATCATTACTTATCGTTTTCGCACGATTCTTGAGTCGTTGTAACACTTATGAGATATTGAAGAATGGTGGGTGGGGTTGTCGAAGTCCGATGTTCTCTCAGTCGGTTCGTACGATTTTTTTCCTAGGCATCGTTTTCCTTGTTTCGTCCCCTGACATCTCCATCATTACTTATCGGTTTCGCACAATTATTGAGTCGTTGTAACACTTATGAGATAATCAAGAATGGTGGGGTGGTTGAAGTCCGAAGTTCTCTCAGTCGATTAGTACGATTTTTTCCCTAGGCATCGTTTTATTTGTTTTGTCCCCCTGACATGTCCTTCCGTACTCATCGGTTTCGTACGATTCTTGAGTCAATAGAATACTTATGAGACATTGAAGAATGGTGGGGTGGTCGAAGTCCGAAGTTCTCTCAGTCGGTTCGTATGATTTTTTCCCTAGACATCGTTTTGCTTGTTTTTTCCCCTGACATCTCCTTCCTTACTCATCGGTTTTGCACAATTCTTGAGTCGTTGTAACACTTATGAGATATTGAAGAATGGGGGGTGGTCGAAGTCCGAAGTTCTCGAAGTCGGTTCGTAAGATTTTTTCCTTACTCATCGGTTCCGCACGATTCTTGAGTCGTTGTAACACTTATGAGATATTGAAGAATGGTGGGGTGGTCGAAGTCCGAAGTTCTCTCAGTCGGTTCGTATGATTTTTTCCCTAGGCATCATTTTATTTATTTTGTCCCCCTGGCATCTCCTTCCTTACTCATCGGTTTTGCACGATTCTTAAGTCGTTGTAACACTTACGAGATATTGAAGAATGGGAGGTGGTCGAAGTCCGAAGTTCTCTCAGTCGGTTCGTACGAATTTTTTTCTAGGCATCGTTTTCCTTGTTTTGTCCCCTGACATCTCCATCATTACTTATCGTTTTCGCACGATTCTTGAGTCGTTGTAACACTTATGAGATATTGATGAATGGTGGGTGGGGTTGTCGAAGTCCGATGTTCTCTCAGTCGGTTCGTATTATTTTTTTCCTAGGCATCGTTTTCCTTGTTTCGTCCCCTGACATCTCCATCATTACTTATCGGTTTCGCACAATTCTTGAGTCGTTGTAACACTTATGAGATATTCATGACTGGTGGGGTGGTCGAAGTCCGAAGTTCTCTCAGTCGATTAGTACGATTTTTTCCCTAAGCATCGTTTTATTTGTTTTGTCCCCCTGACATGTCCTTCCGTACTCATCGGTTTCGTACGATTCTTGAGTCAATAGAATACTTATGAGACATTGAAGAATATTGGGGTGGTCGAAGTCCGAAGTTCTCTCAGTCGGTTCGTATGATTTTTTCCCTAGACATCGTTTTGCTTGTTTTTTCCCCTGACATCTCCTTCCTTACTCATCGGTTTTGCACAATTCTTGAGTCGTTGTAACACTTATGAGATATTGAAGAATGGGGGGTGGTCGAAGTCCGAAGTTCTCCAAGTCGGTTCGTAAGATTTTTTCCTTACTCATCGGTTCCGCACGATTCTTGAGTCGTTGTAACACTTATGAGATATTGAAGAATGGTGGAGTGGTCGAAGTCCGATGTTCTCTCAGTCGGTTCGTACGATTTTTTTCCCTAGGCATCATTTTATTTATTTTGTCCCCCTGGCATCTCCTTCCTTACTCATCGGTTTTGCACGATTCTTGAGTCGTTGTAACACTTACGAGATATTGAAGAATGGGGGGTGCTCGAAGTCCGATGTTCTCCCAGTCGGTTCGTATGATTTTTTCCTTTGGCATCGTTTTCCTGGTTTTGTCCCCCTGTGATGAGCCCGGGTCCAGCACTGATGTTTTATATTTTATTTGGGCTTAAAAACTTTGTATTTATTTTTTTAAAGTTAGTTTAGTCCAATTATCACAACATGTTTAGGTGATTAATTGGCCCAGTTATATTTAATTAAGGAGTCCGAAATTATCAAGCCCAAGCCTTGTTAATTTCGAAAACCTACCTAGCTTAGGAATTAGATTAGTATTTATGTTAATTTTCGTTCATACTTTAAGACAGACTTGATTGAATGAAAAAACAGCTTTACGCTATTCTCTTGTCTCACATAACAAATTATTCTTTAGGTAGAGTTTGATATTGGCGATTTCAAGCTTGAACTCATCGACTCGTTCGTGATATCTCGTAGTATCCGGGTTAGTCGAGCCACGAAGATTGCTCCATAAACGCGTTTCAGATTCACGTAGATCCGGGGTTCGTTTCGGGTAAGATTCACAATTTGTTTTCCGCTCGAATTCTGCAATTCGTGTTCTTTTCGTTTCCAGCCATAAATCATCGTTCATATATCATAAATATCCATCCTACATCGATCCTGTAGTTATTCCATCCCAGAAAAGCCTTAGATTAATTTCAGATCCGTTTTTGAAACCCTAACTCGTGCTGAAAATCACCACCGTGCCAAATCGAAAACTACTCGTGCATTTTCGCTGAATTTTGGATATATTCTTCATAACCCTATGTTGTAACTCGTGTTAAAATTTGAGCTTAATCGGAATTGAATTGCATAGGTTTCTGTCGACGCCTATTCAGTGTAATTGTGGGTAGAAATTTAGGGAACTTGTCATTCGATTTTTCATAGTTATACTTGGATTGAATCTTTCGTGTCTGACGTTGTTCGATTCTTAGCTTCCGCGTATTGTGATCGCATCACCCTGACATCTCCTTCCTTACTCATCGGTTTCGCACAATTCTTGAGTCGTTGTAACACTTACGAGATATTGAAGAATGGTGGGGCGGTCGAAGTCCGAAGTTCTCTCATTCGGTTCGTACGATTTTTTCCCTAGGCATCATTTTCCTTGTTTTGTCCCCCTGACATCTCCTTCCTTACTCATCGGTTCCGCACGATTCTTGAGTCGTCGTAACACTTATGAGATATTGAAGAATGGTGGGGTTGTCGAAGTCCGAAGTTCTCTCAGTCGGTTCGTACGATTTTTTCCCTAGACATCATTTTATTTGTTTTGTCCCCCTTGCATATCCTTCCTTACTCATCGGTTCCGCACGATTCTTGAGTCGTTGTAACACTCATGAGATATTGAAGAATGGTGGGGTGGTAGAAGTCCGAAGTTCTCTCAGTCGGTTCGTACAATTTTTTCCCTAGGCATCATTTTATTTATTTTGTCCCCCTGGCATCTCCTTCCTTACTCATCGGTTTTGCACGATTCTTGAGTCGTTGTAACACTTACGAGATATTGAAGAATGGGGGGTGGTCGAAGTCCGAAGTTCTCTCAGTCGGTTCGTACGATTTTTTCCCTAGACATCATTTTGCTTGTTTTGTCCCCTGACATCTCCAACATTACTTATCGGTTTCGCACAATTCTGGAGTCGTTGTAACACTTATGAGATACTGAAGAATGGTGGGGTGGTCGAAGTCCGAAGTTCTCTCAGTCGATAATAGTACGATTTTTTCCCTATGCATCATTTTATTTGTTTTGTCCCCCTGACATCTCCTTCCGTACTTATCGGTTTTGCACGATGCTTGAGTCGTCGTAACACTTATGAGATATTGAAGAATGGTGGGGTGGTCGAAATCCGAAGTTCTCTCAGTCGGTTCGTACGATTTTTTCCCTAGGCATCATTTTATTTATTTTGTCCCCCTAGCATCTCCTTCCTTACTCATCGGTTCCGCGCGATTCTTGAGTCGTTGTAACACTTACGAGATATTGAAGAATGGTGGGGCGGTCGAAGTCCGAAGTTCTCTCATTCGGTTCGTACGATTTTTTCCCTAGGCATCATTTTCCTTGTTTTGTCCCCCTGACATCTCCTTCCTTACTCATCGGTTCCGCACGATTCTTGAGTCGTCGTAACACTTATGAGATATTGAAGAATGGTGGGGTTGTCGAAGTCCGAAGTTCTCTCAGTCGGTTCGTACGATTTTTTCCCTAGACATCATTTTATTTGTTTTGTCCCCCTTGCATATCCTTCCTTACTCATCGGTTCCGCACGATTCTTGAGTCGTTGTAACACTCATGAGATATTGAAGAATGGTGGGGTGGTAGAAGTCCGAAGTTCTCTCAGTCGGTTCGTACAATTTTTTCCCTAGGCATCATTTTATTTATTTTGTCCCCCTGGCATCTCCTTCCTTACTCATCGGTTTTGCACGATTCTTGAGTCGTTGTAACACTTACGAGATATTGAAGAATGGGGGGTGGTCGAAGTCCGAAGTTCTCTCAGTCGGTTCGTACGATTTTTTCCCTAGACATCATTTTGCTTGTTTTGTCCCCTGACATCTCCAACATTACTTATCGGTTTCGCACAATTCTGGAGTCGTTGTAACACTTATGAGATACTGAAGAATGGTGGGGTGGTCGAAGTCCGAAGTTCTCTCAGTCGATAATAGTACGATTTTTTCCCTATGCATCATTTTATTTGTTTTGTCCCCCTGACATCTCCTTCCGTACTTATCGGTTTTGCACGATGCTTGAGTCGTCGTAACACTTATGAGATATTGAAGAATGGTGGGGTGGTCGAAATCCGAAGTTCTCTCAGTCGGTTCGTACGATTTTTTCCCTAGGCATCATTTTATTTATTTTGTCCCCCTAGCATCTCCTTCCTTACTCATCGGTTCCGCGCGATTCTTGAGTCGTTGTAACACTTACGAGATTTTGAAGAATGGAGGGTGGTCGAAGTCCGAAGTTCTCTCAGTCAGTTCTTACGATTTTTTCCCTAGGCAACGTTTTCCTTATTTTGTCCCCCTGACATCTCCGTCCTTACTCATCGGTTTCGCACGATTCTTGAGTCGTTGTAACACTTATGAGATATTGAAGAATGGTGGGTGGGGTTGTAGAAGTCCAAAGTTCTCTCAGTCGGTTCGTACGATTTTTTTCCTAGGCATCGTTTTCCTTGTTTCGTCCCCCTGACATCTCCATCATTACTTATCGTTTTCGCACAATTCTTGAGTCGTTGTAACACTTATGAGATATTGAAGAATGGTGGGTGGGGTTGTAGAAGTCCAAAGTTCTCTCAGTCGGTTCGTACGATTTTTTTCCTAGGCATCGTTTTCCTTGTTTCGTCCCCCTGACATCTCCATCATTACTTATCGGTTTCGCACAATTCTTGAGTCGTTGTAACACTTATGGGATATTCAAGAACGGTGGGGTGGTCGAAGTCCGAAGTTCTCTCAGTTGATTAGTACGATTTTTTCCCTAGGCATCGTTTTATTTGTTTTGTCCCCCTGACATGTCCTTCCGTACTCATCGGCTTCGTACGATTCATGAGTCAATAGAATACTTATGAGACATTGAAGAATGGTGGGGTGGTCGAAGTCCGAAGTTCTCTCAGTCGGTTCATACGATTTTTTCCCTAGACATCGTTTTGCTTGTTTTGTCCCCTGACATCTCCTTCCTTACTCATCGGTTTTGCACAATTCCTGAGTCGTTGTAACACTTATGAGATATTGAAGAATGGGGGGTGGTCGAAGTCCGAAGTTCTCCAAGTCGGTTCTTAAGATTTTTTCCTTACTCATCGGTTCCGCACGATTCTTGAGTCGTTGTAATACTTATGAGATATTGAAAAATGGTAGGGTGGTCGAAGTCCAAAGTTCTCTCAGTCGGTTCGTACTATTTTTTTCCCAAAGCATCGTTTAATTTGTTTTGTCCCCCTGGCTTCTCCTTCCTTACACATCGGTTTCGCACGATTCTTGAGTCGTTGTAACACTTGCGAGATATTGAAGAATGGGGGGTGCTCGAAGTCCGATGTTCTCCCAGTCGGTTCGTATGATTTTTTCCTTTGGCATCGTTTTCCTGGTTTTGTCCCCCTGACATCTCTTTCCTTACTCATCGGTTTCGCACAATTCTTGAGTCGTTGTAACACATATGAGATATTGAAGAATGGTGGGGAGGTCGAAGTCCGAAGTTCTCTCATTCGGTTCGTACGATTTTTTCCCTAGGCATCGTTTTCCTTGTTTTGTCCCCCTGACATCTCCTTCCTTACTCATCGGTTCCGCACGATTCTTGAGTCGTCGTAACACTTATTAGATATTGAAGAATGGTGGGGTTGTCGAAGTCTGAAGTTATCTCAGTCGGTTCGTATGATTTTTTCCCTAGACATCATTTTATTTGTTTTGTCCCCCTTGCATATCCTTCCTTACTCATCGGTTCCGCACGATTCTTGAGTCGTTGTAACACTCATGAGATATTGAAGAATGGTGGGGCGGTCGAAGTCCGAAGTTCTCTCAGTCGGTTCGTACTATTTTTTTCCCTAAGCATCGTTTAATTTATTTTATCCCCCTGGCTTCTCCTTCCTTACACATCGGTTTCGCACGATTCTTGAGTCGTTGTAACACTTGCGAGATATTGAAGAATGGTGGGGCGGTCGAAGTCCGAAGTTCTCACATTCGGTTCGTACGATTTTTTCCCTAGGCATCATTTTCCTTGTTTTGTCCCCCTGACATCTCCTTCCTTACTCATCGGTTCCGCACGATTCTTGAGTCGTTGTAACACTTATGAGATATTGAAGAATGGTGGGGTTGGCGAAGTCCGAAGTTCTCTCAGTCGGTTCGTACGATTTTTTCCCTAGACATCATTTTATTTGTTTTGTCCCCCTTGCATATCCTTCCTTACTCATCGGTTCCGCACGATTCTTGAGTCGTTGTAACACTTATGAGATATTGAAGAATGGTGGGGTGGTAGAAGTCCGAAGTGCTCTCAGTCGGTTCGTATGATTTTTTCCCTAAGCATCATTTTATTTATTTTGTCCCCCTGGCATCTCCTTCCTTACTCATCGGTTTTGCACGATTCTTGAGTCGTTGTAACACTTACGAGATATTGAAGAATGGGGGGTGGTCGAAGTCCGAAGTTCTCTCAGTCGGTTCGTACGATTTTTTCCCTAGGCATCATTTTATTTGTTTTGTCCCCCTGGCATCTCCTTCCATACTCATCGGTTCCGCACGATTCTTGAGTCGCGTTGTAACACTTACAAGATTTTGAAGAATGGAGGGTGGTCGAAGTCCGAAGTTCTCTCAGTCAGTTCGTACGACTTTTTCCCTAGGCAACGTTTTCCTTGTTTTGTCCCCCTGACATCTCCATCCTTACTCATCGGTTTCGTACGATTCTTGGGTCGTTGTAACACTTATGAGATATTGAAGAATGGTGGGTGGGGTTGTAGAAGTCCAAAGTTCTCTCAGTCGGTTCGTACGATTTTTTTCCTAGGCATCGTTTTCCTTGTTTCGTCCCCCTGACATCTCCATCATTACTTATCGGTTTCGCACAATTCTTGAGTCGTTGTAACACTTATGAGATATTCAAGAACGGTGGGGTGGTCGAAGTCCGAAGTTCTCTCAGTTGATTAGTACGATTTTTTCCCTAGGCATCGTTTTATTTGTTTTGTCCCCCTGACATGTCCTTCTGTACTCATCGGTTTCGTACGATTCATGAGTCAATAGAATACTTATGAGACATTGAAGAATGGTGGGGTGGTCGAAGTCCGAAGTTCTCTCTGTCGGTTCGTACGATTTTTTCCCTAGACATCGTTTTGCTTGTTTTGTCCCCTGACATCTCCTTCCTTACTCATCGGTTTTGCACAATTCCTGAGTAGTTGTAACACTTATGAGATATTGAAGAATGGGGGGTGGTCGAAGTCCGAAGTTCTCCAAGTCGGTTCTTAAGATTTTTTCCTTACTCATCGGTTCCGCACGATTCTTGAGTCGTTGTAATACTTATGAGATATTGAATAATGGTAGGGTGGTCGAAGTCCAAAGTTCTCTCAGTCGGTTCGTACTATTTTTTTCCCTAAGCATCGTTTAATTTGTTTTGTCCCCCTGGCTTCTCCTTCCTTACACATCGGTTTCGCACGATTCTTGAGTCGTTGTAACACTTGCGAGATATTGAAGAATGGGGGGTGCTCGAAGTCCGATGTTCTCCCAGTCGGTTCGTATGATTTTTTCCTTTGGCATCGTTTTCCTGGTTTTGTCCCCCTGACATCTCCTTCCTTACTCATCGGTTTCGTACAATTCTTGAGTCGTTGTAACACATATGAGATATTGAAGAATGGTGGGGCGGTCGAAGTCCGAAGTTCTCTCATTCAGTTCGTACGATTTTTTCCCTAGGCATCGTTTTCCTTGTTTTGTCCCCCTGACATCTCCTTCCTTACTCATCGGTTCCGCACGATTCTTGAGTCGTCGTAACACTTATTAGATATTGAAGAATGGTGGGGTTGTCGAAGTCTGAAGTTCTCTCAGTCGGTTCGTACGATTTTTTCCCTAGACATCATTTTATTTGTTTTGTCCCCCTTGCATATCCTTCCTTACTCATCGGTTCCGCACGATTCTTGAGTCGTTGTAACACTTATGAGATATTGAATAATGGTAGGGTGGTCGAAGTCCAAAGTTCTCTCAGTCGGTTCGTACTATTTTTTTCCCTAAGCATCGTTTAATTTGTTTTGTCCCCCTGGCTTCTCCTTCCTTACACATCGGTTTCGCACGATTCTTGAGTCGTTGTAACACTTGCGAGATATTGAAGAATGGGGGGTGCTCGAAGTCCGATGTTCTCCCAGTCGGTTCGTATGATTTTTTCCTTTGGCATCGTTTTCCTGGTTTTGTCCCCCTGACATCTCCTTCCTTACTCATCGGTTTCGTACAATTCTTGAGTCGTTGTAACACATATGAGATATTGAAGAATGGTGGGGCGGTCGAAGTCCGAAGTTCTCTCATTCAGTTCGTACGATTTTTTCCCTAGGCATCGTTTTCCTTGTTTTGTCCCCCTGACATCTCCTTCCTTACTCATCGGTTCCGCACGATTCTTGAGTCGTCGTAACACTTATTAGATATTGAAGAATGGTGGGGTTGTCGAAGTCTGAAGTTCTCTCAGTCGGTTCGTACGATTTTTTCCCTAGACATCATTTTATTTGTTTTGTCCCCCTTGCATATCCTTCCTTACTCATCGGTTCCGCACGATTCTTGAGTCGTTGTAACACTCATGAGATATTGAAGAATGGTGGGGTGGTCGAAGTCCGAAGTTCTCTCAGTCGGTTCGTACTATTTTTTTCCCTAAGCATCGTTTAATTTGTTTTGTCCCCCTGGCTTCTCCTTCCTTACACATCGGTTTCGCACGATTCTTGAGTCGTTGTAACACTTGCGAGATATTGAAGAATGGTGGGGCGGTCGAAGTCCGAAGTTCTCTCATTCGGTTCGTACGATTTTTTCCCTAGGCATCATTTTCCTTGTTTTGTCCCCCTGACATCTCTTTCCTTACTCATCGGTTCCGCACGATTCTTGAGTCGTCGTAACACTTATTAGATATTGAAGAATGGTGGGGTTGTCGAAGTCTGAAGTTCTCTCAGTCGGTTCGTACGATTTTTTCCCTAGACATTATATTATTTGTTTTGTCCCCCTTGCATATCCTTCCTTAAGTTCTCTCAGTCAGTTCGTATGATTTTTTTCCCTAAGCATCGTTTAATTTGTTTTGTCCCCCTGGCTTCTCCTTCCTTACACATCGGTTTCGCACGATTCTTGAGTCGTTGTAACACTTGCGAGATATTGAAGAATGGGGGGTGCTCGAAGTCCGATGTTCTCCCAGTCGGTTCGTATGATTTTTTCCTTTGGCATCGTTTTCCTGGTTTTGTCCCCCTGACATCTCCTTCCTTACTCATCGGTTCCGCACGATTCTTGAGTCGTCGTAACACTTATTAGATATTGAAGAATGGTGGGGTTGTCGAAGTCTGAAGTTCTCTCAGTCGGTTCGTACGATTTTTTCCCTAGACATCATTTTATTTGTTTTGTCCCCCTTGCATATCCTTCCTTACTCATCGGTTCCGCACGATTCTTGAGTCGTTGTAACACTTATGAGATATTGAATAATGGTAGGGTGGTCGAAGTCCAAAGTTCTCTCAGTCGGTTCGTACTATTTTTTTCCCTAAGCATCGTTTAATTTGTTTTGTCCCCCTGGCTTCTCCTTCCTTACACATCGGTTTCGCACGATACTTGAGTCGTTGTAACACTTGCGAGATATTGAAGAATGGGGGGTGCTCGAAGTCCGATGTTCTCCCAGTCGGTTCGTATGATTTTTTCCTTTGGCATCGTTTTCCTGGTTTTGTCCCCCTGACATGTCCTTCCGTACTCATCGGTGTCGTACGATTCTTGAGTCAATAGAATACTTATGAGACATTGAAGAATGGTGGGGTGGTCGAAGTCCGAAGTTCTCTCAGTCGTTTCGTACGATTTTTTCCCTAGACATCATTTTGCTTGTTTTGTCCCCTGACATTTCCTTCCTTACTCATCGGTTTTGCACAATACTTGAGTCGTTGTAACACTTATGAGATATTGAAAAATGGGGGGTGGTCGAAGTCCGAAGTTCTCAAAGTCGGTTCGTAAGATTTTTTCCTTACTCATCGGTTCTGCACGATTCTTGAGTCGTTGTAACACTTATGAGATATTGAATAATGGTAGGGTGGTCGAAGTCCAAAGTTCTCTCAGTCGGTTCGTACGATTTTTTTCCCTAAGCATCGTTTAATTTGTTTTGTCCCCCTGGCTTCTCCTTCCTTACACATCGGTTTCGCACGATTCTTGAGTCGTTGTAACACTTGCGAGATATTGAAGAATGGTAGGGCGGTCGAAGTCCGAAGTTCTCTCATTCGGTTCGTACGATTTTTTCCCTAGGCATCATTTTCCTTGTTTTGTCCCCCTGACATCTCCTTCCTTACTCATCGGTTCCGCACAATTCTTGAGTCGTTGTAACACTTATGAGATATTGAAGAATGGTGGGGTTGTCGATGTCCGAAGTTCTCTCAGTCGGTTCGTACGATTTTTTCCCTAGACATCATTTTATTTGTTTTGTCCCCCTTGCATATCCTTCCTTACTCATCGGTTCCGCACGATTCATGAGTCGTTGTAACACTTATGAGATATTGAAGAATGGTGGGGTGGTCGAAGTCCGAAGTTCTCTCAGTCGGTTCGTATGATTTTTTCCCTAGGCATCATTTTATTTATTTTATCCCCCTGGCATCTCCTTCCTTATTCATCGGTTTTGCACGATTCTTGAGTCGTTGTAACACTTACGAGATATTGAAGAATGGGAGGTGGTCGAAGTCCGAAGTTCTCTCAGTCGGTTCGTACGAATTTTTTTCTAGGCATCGTTTTCCTTGTTTTGTCCCCTGACATCTCCATCATTACTTATCGTTTTCGCACGATTCTTGAGTCGTTGTAACACTTATGAGATATTGAAGAATGGTGGGTGGGGTTGTCGAAGTCCGATGTTCTCTCAGTCGGTTCGTACGATTTTTTTCCTAGGCATCGTTTTCCTTGTTTTGTCCCCTGACATCTCCATCATTACTTATCGTTTTCGCACGATTCTTGAGTCGTTGTAACACTTATGAGATATTGAAGAATGGTGGGTGGGGTTGTCGAAGTCCGATGTTCTCTCAGTCGGTTCGTACGATTTTTTTCCTAGGCATCGTTTTCCTTGTTTCGTCCCCCTGACATCTCCATCATTACTTATCGGTTTCGCACAATTATTGAGTCGTTGTAATACTTATGAGATATTCAAGAATGGTGGGGTGGTTGAAGTCCGAAGTTCTCTCAGTCGATTAGTACGATTTTTTCCCTAGGCATCGTTTTATTTGTTTTGTCCCCCTGACATGTCCTTCCGTACTCATCGGTTTCGTACGATTCTTGAGTCAATAGAATACTTATGAGACATTGAAGAATG